>CM034000.1:6513017-6537163 GCA_019603395.1 Cyrtorhinus lividipennis
CTCTCCTCCCTGAACGAAAACAAATGAGATCGACGGACAATACGTGTGATCTAGAATTGTGAGGGTTTTCGATATGGAGCCAAGAGTGCTCTCATGTGAGAGTAAAAACCATGCTTCCTCTTCAATCCGCAAGTAAAATCTGCCGAAGCCAGAGATCCATCTTTCGAATGCAATTTTTGATTGGAAATTAGCTATCGAGGAGAGATCAACCCCAACGAAAGTGGTTGAGCTAGGAACACATATAAAACGCTGCAAATTCTTTTACACGGGTTGGTTATTCCTCGGACCAGGCGCATGGAGACTTGTTTCTTCAACATGGGGAAAATGGGGGAAACAGTGGGTGTGGCGGGTCCCGGAGCCATTCCAATCGATTCAGGGCCCAAAATTTAGTGGAAAATGATACCCAACAAGCCTAGGAGCCAGAAAACTCGAATTCACGAAATTTTCGAAATTCGAAACACACATTCAAAATGGATAGATAGATACCCATTTTGATCCATAATTTCTTCCGGTGGGTGCCAATCATTCTGAGACCCCCCAAAAATCTCAAAAATCCATTTTTCGAAATACTCATTTTGGCCCCTACTCCGCCCAAATTTGGTCCAATCGGGCTGAAAAGTTTCGAGGACCAACTAGAGCGGGGAACGGACCCTTGACCTAAATTTCAGATTTTTAGAAAATTTTCTACTACCAACGGCGGACGGACATTTGGTCAAAAAGTTTGGACCGAATCAGCGAGATTGACTTTTTGCATATTTTGCCTATGTTTTAGGTTGATTATTCAATTAATAACCAACCAAAGCGAAGGTATCCGGCGATAGTCTGTTTCCACCAAAAGTAATGAGTTAAAACCGATTTCGACGTTCAATAACTAACATGAACTGATCATGATGGAGTTGGGTTATATAGTAACGTGTCTCGGTAAGCTCTGATGTTCTTCCTTTGGATAGTGGTTTTGGCACCTGAAGCGATTGGAGTTATTCCATGTTCTTCAAATCCACTTCACACTGATTTTGGTTGCCCTTGGCGCGAAAAAAGGTAGTTATTGGTATGATTTTGTCTTGCCTATTTACGATATTCAATTCCTAACAACAAAGTTTCCTCTCTTTGCCTTCTTAACGTTCGCAGTAGAAACGGAAGATGAGATTCAAAAGGTTCCGTCAACAACTTGATCATTGATGGAATTATTAAATTCCCTTGACGGATGGGATAGAACTGACGAAAACTAAAGCAGTGACTTGAATAATTCAAAATTTAATTTGATCCGGCGGTAAGAGCCAGGGAATGGGTAGGGTAACGTGTAGGAGAGGGTCGAGGCCGTTAATCCGCGATAACTGGATGATGCGGCAAGGAGGGTTAACCTCGGGACAGGAGCCGCATACTCTTGGCCGTTTGCGTTCACCCGCAAGAGAAACTTGGTAAATTACTATTATTAGTTGGAAGGTATGAACAGTTAAGTGACTGAGACTGAATCATTTCGAGGCTAGAGCGTGTTGAAGCTTCTGAGATTGCGTTTCAAGAGGCCTCCCTTCAACATTCCTCACTCGGTGCATTCCAGTTGCGCAAAAGGGCACGATGCATTGTTACGAACTCATTTGAGCTGTTAAATTCGAAAGGACGTTCCATAGTTCAATCAAGAAGGCGTTTTTTTGGTTGGTTATTCCTTGAATAATCAACCTATGTTTTCATGCAAATGGTCAACCTCTCCGATTCGGCTCAAAATTTTTTTCTGGACGTTTCATGGTGTCTAGATCAAAAAATGTCAATGTACGTCCGCCGTACGCCGTCCGCCGTCGACGCCGTTTTTGGTAGTAGAAAATTTTCTAAAAATCTGAAATTTGGGTCAGGGGTCTGTTCTCGGCCTAGGACGGTCCTCCAAGCTTTTCAGCTCGATCGGACCAAATTTGGGCGGGGTAGGGGTCAAAATGTGTTTTTTGAAAAATGAATTTTGAGATTTTGGGCGATCTAGGCGAGTGGGGTATTATTTTCCACTAAATTTTGGACGCTGAATCCAATGAAATGGATCCCAGAACGATCGGCACCCACTGGAAGAAGTTATGGGTCAAATTGGGTATATATTACCCATTTTGAATATGCGTTTTTGAGATTTCCGGTTAATTTAAGGAATAACCAAAACCAACCAAATGTCAAATGTCCGCCGTCCGCCGACTTCGGTAGTCGAAAATTTTATAAAAATCTGAAATTTGGGTCAGGAGTCCGTTCCCGGCTTTAGTTGGTCCTCGAAACTTTTCAGCCCGATCGGACCAAATTCGGGCGGGGTAGGGGTCAAAATATGTACTTTGAAAAATGGATTTTCGAGATTTTTGGCGATCCAGGCGTGTGGGGTATCATTTTCCACTGAGCAATGGTGGTCGTGATTGGGGGATTCATGTTGGTCATGCAGAGGAAACCAGTCATCCCTTTCAGACCATCAGTACTAGTACGATTGTGCATAATATTATTTCCATATCAAGTATGGATTTATTCAACCACAGATATGGATCGTTATCTCTTCTTCGACCGACCTCTTGAATCTGAAAGCGTGAGAAGTGTCTCTTCCTGAAGGCGAGCGCAACTTTACGTGGGTATTGTAGGCGTGTGAAGGAAGACAGAAGGAAAACTCTTCACTCCGATGGAGAGGGAACAGTCACCCCCGTTAAAGACTAATTTATTTTGGTTCCCGCGCGTATTTATTGAGTCTGCGAATCAGGAAGCATTTACAGTCGTTGCGAGATTCCTGGAACAATGCGTCGTTCTAAGACTAAAAGTGGAGCATGGACCAAGTATCGACGGACTAATTGACTCTGAGGGTGCCCTATTCCTGTCCTGATTCTTCCCAACACCAAAAACTACGACGAACGTCTCTTTCTACGACTTTGGTGGCTTCTACAAGCTGCGTTACTGGTGGCAACAGCGTCTGAACCTCGAGCAAATGTTGAGCGAATTTCGGGCTACTTATTGTCATGTATGACTGAAGTGCGTTCATCATTAGCATTAAAACGAGATGTTTATCGATGAATATACTATTACTCACGATTCCAAATCATGGTTATACCCTCGTTGGCCACTTCAAAATGCAATCGTCTAGCACCAGAAAAAACGCAATTTCTTTCACAGGGGTTGGTTATTCCTCGGACCAGGCACATGGAGACTCATTTCTTCAACATGGGGAAAATGGGGGAAACAGTGGGAGACGCATTCCAATCGATTCAGGGAAAATTTTAGTGGAAAATGATACCCCATGCGCCTAGATGCTTAATCCTCATCTGAAGTGAATCACATTCGAGCACTAAAACGCCCCGAAAACCGTACTCGTTAGGTAAGGGCCCGGATACTCGTAGCATGCATGTAAATTCGTTGGCGAATCGCTGTTATGGGTGATAGGGCACGTGTGCTGCATCGAAATCAAGGATGCTCTAGACAGGTGTCCCGTCTGGCATCCCTGATTCGACCACCCTATCCCTTTTCTGTCTCTTCATTTGTAAACAATATCGTTTACTTCAAAGGGGAAAAAACCAAAGGAAGTTGGCAACCGGCGTGAATACGAATGAAGTCGATTCCCGAACATGGACAGTTTGAAGATTACGAAGTCGCCTAAGCGCAGTTCACGGTCTAGTGCCGACCCGTCACAAACAAGCAGTTTTCAAGCTACATCTAGTGATTTTCCCAAAGTTTTTCGTTACTCACCCCCAGACCTGTCAACTGAGGAAGAAACCTGTAAGCCTGCAAGTGATCGCTGTCCTCCTATTTCCATGGTTCGTTAAAAAACAAGGAATAACCAACCAAAAATCGCCTAAAATAACCACTCTTCTCTATATTTCATAGTTCGTTCGATTAGGGTTCCTTGCAACTGGGCAACGCGTGCTTTTCACAAGCCCTGGAGCCTATTCCTAGAAACTCTTCACTCCTCACTCTCCACTCTGTAGTGTAAACTCCTCACTCTACAAAAACTTTTCGTTCCTAGAATGTGCAGAGCGGTATGTATATGTATAGTGAAATGAAGAGTCAAGGTTAGCATAGTTTTTGGAGTTCTACTCCGGTTTTGTTCCAAGAAACTCTTCACACTCACATGAAGAGTCAATATCGTAGGTTTCAAATGAAGATTCGTCCATGTTGTTGTTTTTGCAAATGGGCTGTAGACGTGCTTTTCGCTAGCCCTTTGGCTTATTCCTAGAAACTCTTCACTCCTCACTCTCCACTCTGCATGTGTAAACTCCCCTCTCTACAAGAACTTTTCGTTCCTAGAAAGTGCAGAGCGGTATGCATAAAATGTATAGTGAAATGAAGAGTCAAGGTTTGCAGAGTTTTTGGTGTTCTACTCCGGTTCAGTTCCAAGAAACTCTTCACACTCACATGAAGAGTCAATATTGTAGGTTTCAAATGAAGATTCGTCCATGTTGTTGTTTTTGCAACTGGGCTGTAGGCGTGCTTTTCGCAAGCCCTGGGGCCTATTCCTAGAAACTCTTCACTCCTCACTCTCCACTCTGCAGTGTTAACTCCCCACTCTACAAAAACTTTTCGTTCCTAGAAAGTGCAGAGCGGTATGTATATGTATAGTGAAATGAAGAGTCAAGGTTTGCAGAGTTTTTGGAGTTCTACTCCGGTTCAGTTCCAAGAAACTCTTCACACTCACATGAAGAGTCAATATCGTAGGTTTCAAATGAAGATTTGTCCATGTTTTTGTAGAGTATCCAATGACTTTGCCAAATAGTTGAGTACTCTCCAAATATCATTTAGGAGATAATTTATACTTAAAATATTATTCCGGATGGATTTTATTGTATGTATGTATGTATGTAAACTAATGTATGTAAACTAATGTTCCTCTGTATTTATTAAATTTTTTTTATTTATTTAAAAAAAAAATTACCAAATTGTTCCTAACTATTTATAACCAAATAAATTAAAACGTTCCTCCCTACCTTACTTATGTTTATCGTACCTATATGTGTGTCATCTATGTAAATATAATTTTAAGAATTAAAATTAATGAAATAAAAAGTATGTACGCAACTCCACCAAGCCGCACAGAGCTTGCTCTATGGCTTGGGGTGTATTCCAATGTATGGGAAGTTTTCGGTCACCCATGTAATGTGATTTGCGATGGAATAAATGAAAATTTTCATTCAATTCATTCATTCATTCATTGGAAGAGGAGAATAATCCTAAATCTTTGGATTGGTAATTTGGTAATAAGGACTTTTTTTGTTGCTAGTAACAATATATTTTTACAAATATTATTTTAAAAAATCGTCAGGGACCCGCTTTTAGGTTTACTTGGTCCTCAAAACTTTTCAGCCCGATCGGAGCAAATTTGGGAGGGAGAGGGTCAAAATGTGTATTTTGAAAAATGGATTTTCGAGATTTTCGACAATCTAGGCGTGTGGAGTATCATTTTCGACTAAATTTTGGACGCTGAATCGAATGGAATAGCCTGGTCCGAGGAATAAAAACATTAAAGTTGTAGGTAAGACAGAGAGTTCAACGTTTCAATCTTGGATTTTCGTAGGAAATAACGGCGCACGACTTCTTGAGTTGGGTCCATCAAGTTGAAATTAACACTATCTCTGCGCATACTTGTAAAATAACATCGTGTAACATAACACCCGGGGAAACATTGTCGTCCGAATCCTCAGACGAGAAATAAATAATAATAACGCGTTGGGAATACTACCCGTTCCTCATCAAATCTTGAAGTGCCATTGTAGTGTAGTGGTAGAAGTATTGAGTTTTGCTCGTTTAGGTGTCCTAAGCGCGAGGAAGGTTACAACAAAATAGACACACAACAACAACTCACTCTACATTTCAAGTAGAACAGGAGAGTTGGAGTGAAAGGTTTCTAGGAACAGGAAGTTCTCCTACTCTTCGTAATTTTCAATGTGAAGAGTATGAGATGAAGAGTCGCAAAGCGTGGAGTGAAGAGTTTCTAGGAACACGCTCCTGGAATGTTTTTGGCTGTCAAGTACCCATCAAAGCAGCCTACATATCTCGCCTCAGATGATACCGCTCCCCTTCAAGGGATTCGAGAAGATATTTTACGGTCATTTCAACCATTCAATCAACCGAAATCTGTTGAAATTGAACCCATTTACCTTCAAAGAACAGTTTAAAACCTCAAACAGAATTACTGAGTCGATTTGGAGTTGGTCCGACTGGGAGTATTACACCATGGGTTTGCCTTCCTGGGACAAAACTTCGGAAATTATTCAGACGCTTTCCGTCCCTCTAAATCCCTTTCTCGCGCCCCTGCGAATCTGAATGTGCCAACCCGACGGTAACACCCGAAAACTAGTCGATTCCCTTCTGCATTTATTACACCTTCATGCCGCCTAGAAGTTGAAACGGTTGAAGCCCTAATTCCCTTCGGTCAAGTCAGTCCTCAACCCAACAACGTAGTGTATTTTCTGGATATTATAGACACGATGCCTTTTAGTTCATAACGTCACAAATGAAATCGAGGACCAAGTGATATTCTTCATCTCTGGCCCTTCTTCCACGAACGAATACAATCCAAAGGGAACTAAAAATCAATAGGTATCCCCATAAATGATTCGGTCTATACACCGCGAACTCTGAACGGAAACACTTCCGCCACACATTGGATTCTTTGGTTACTTTTTCTCTCCTAGTTGATACGTTACATGAGTAAATGAAGAATTACTACCGATCACACACACTATTCAACGCTAAAGCGCCACAGCAATCACGTAATGGGTGAATTCTTTAGGTTCTGTTAATAAAAAAATCTGCAAATTCTTACACACGGGTTGGTTATTCCTCGAATGGAGGAAACAGTGGGTGTGGCGGGTCTCAGACCCATTCCAATCGATTCAGGGTCCAAAATTTAGTGGAATATGATACCCCACACGCCTAGGCACCAGAAATCCTGACACATACAAAATGGGTGGATACATACCCATTATGACCCATAACTTCTTCCGGTGGGTGCCAAACGTTCTGGGACACACATCATTGAATTCAGCGTCCAAAATTTAGTAGAAAATGATACTCCACACGCCTAGGTAGCAGAAATCCCAAAAACACAATCGAATTGGGTAATAAATACCCAATTTGACCCATAACTTCTTCCAGTGGGTGCCAATTGTTCTGGGACCCATTTTATTGGATTCAGCGTCCAAAATTTAGTGGAAAATGACACCCTACTCGCCTAGATCGCCCAAAATCTCGAAAATCCATTTTTCAAAAAACACATTTTGACCCCTACCCCCCGCCAAATTTGGTCCGATCGGGCTGAAAAGTTTCGAGGACCCGTCTCGGCAGGGAACAGACCCCTGACCAAAATTTCAGATTTTTAGAAAATTTTCTACTACCAAAAAGGGCGCGGACGATGGACGGCGTACGGCGTACGGCGTACGGCGTACGGCGGACGGACATCGACCTTTTTGATCAGGACATCATGAAACGTCCAGAAAAAAATTTTGAGCCGAATCGGAGAGGTTGACCATTATCATGAAAACATAGGTTGATTATTCGAGGAATAACCAACCAATACTATTCCAATGGCCTCACATCCTAAACACAATTGATTGGTCTGAGTTCTCATAATCGACGGATGCACAGCAATTTTTCTGCTGTAGTAATTTCAGAGTAACGAAGACTTGAGACTTGAATGGTATTTCGACCGATTTCCGTACTTAACAAAAGGGCAGAACCATTTTTTAATAAATGAGGAAAATAGTATCGACTAGGCCAGGCGTGGGTCGGGGTGTTTTTATAGGACCAGAACCATGCCTAGGAATCTCCCGCAACCTACTATCGGGGTGGGTGGCAACCTGGGCAAGAACACGGTCACTTCATGATGACTGGTCCCAACAAAGGAAGGGCCACGAGAGACTCACCGTTGGCTTATTTACAGGACACGGGACTTCAGGAGGCATCTCTGCAGGATTGGGGTGCGCAACGGTACCCCTGACTGCAGATTTTGTGGCGAAGACGAGGAGACAGCGCCTCACATCGTCTTCAACTGTCCTGCCCTGGAACATAGGCGTTCCAGAACCTTCGGGACTTCGGACCGAAGGGACATCCTCAACCAGGAGAACTTGGTCGGAGCTCTGCTGGACCTAGTCGGGAACACGCAGCTTCGGCCAAGATGAGCTCCAGGGGTTTGCACAATGGGCCACAAGGTCTAAGGCCGGGTAACACACGTTGAGGATTCCGGAGAGGATTCCTTGTTGATCGATTCCTCTCCGGCCAACGGACCGTGTGGACGGGTCGAGGCCTTCAGTTGAGGTGGACCGAACAGGCCGCCAGGCTGCCATTGTGGGAGCCACGAGCGGAGTTCCGGTTCCCGAACTGAACGTCTTCCTGTCAGTGCCCTGGAGAGGATCGGCGTGGCTCAGAACGTCGTAGGTATTCGCTCGAGGGACTTCTCAACCAGGGAACCTGGTCGGGCTATTTTTGACTAGTCGGGACACGGGCTTCGGCCCATAGATTATCTCCAGAGGTTATCATATGGGCCACTCATCTAGTGCGGGGGGGGGCACTGCGATGCAGTCCCCCTGTGTTAATTAATCTAATCTAATCTAGTATCGACTAATCTCGATAATTGTGGCATACTTCTTGGTAAATGAAAACTATTGGTGAACGCACTCACCTAACGCTTGGCACTGAAGTATTTTTGTTCGGCCTTCACTAACGTAGCTGCTGGATGATGACGGTTGCGTGATAAACCGGGGTGCTTGTAGAGATTCTGAAACAAAAATTGATAGAAAATGTAACAACATCGTCTCGTAAGAACATACACAAGTACATTGCTGAGACTTGGTTCCCCCTGGGGGGGAAAACAATGTCAAAGGGAAGCTACATTAACAGTTTTCACGAAAAATTCTTGATTGCAAACATACGTTCGGTTATCGTATGGTTTGCATACTTGTACGTAGATTTTCAAAAACCACCCTCCATTCATTCGGTACATCGCACCGCGCTCTCATTGAAATGCGACAGGGAAAACACGCGTCTGCTCGAAACCCGAGACGAAATAATTCGACAGAAGGATAACTAACTGATGAATATTAATAAAATACGTTCTCGGGTCGAGTTCACTTCCCCTTTCATATCCGTGTTCAAGTTCTATTGCACGGCAAGGAGCCTCCAGCTTCCTGCATTCAAAACCCTCGTTTCGAAGAACACCTTCATTCTCAGCTGGAGGAAATTAATCTACCGTATCTTCTCCGGGATTAAAAGCGAAACTCCAACTTCAGGAGATTTACTTTCGTAGGCCGAGGTCTCAAATTCAACAAATCCAGCAGAAATACAAATTAAGTTCCGAGGTTGCAGAGGATAACTCTGAATTATTGTTCCTTGTTTCAGATTAATGACAACGCACCGTGATGTAGGATTAGTAGGAGGATCAGACCTTCATTAAGCCCACGTTGCTGATGATATGAAAGATGATTAAATGTACAAGTATTTCAAGTAAACTCACAATAGATTTCCTGACAAAAACCGCTGCAAATTCCTTCACAGGGGTTGGTTATCCATCGGACCAGGCGCATGGAGACTCATTTCAATAAATTCAGCGTCCATAACCTCATTTGATGGGCTCCAATCGTTCCAGGACCCAACTCATTGGATTCAGCGTCCAAAATTTAGTGGAAAATGATACCCCACACCCCCAGATCGCCGAAAATCTTGAAAACTGATTTTTCGAAAAACACATTTTGGCCCCTAACCCCCTTCCCTCCCCATTTGATTCGATCTGGCTGAAAAGTTTTGAGGAACAACTAGACCTGAGAACGGGTCTCCCTGACCAAAATTTCAGATTTTTAGAAATTTATCTACTACCATAGTCGGCGTGGACGGTGGACGGACATAGATTGATTATTCAAGGAATAACCAACCAAAACGAATGCTATCGTAAATTTATTGAACGTGCAAAGTTGCCCCCCACAATGCCGTTACTTCCAGTAAAGTGTACCTAAACCGAAACTCCACCACATAATGCGACGATTCCTCCAACTAACGAGCTGACAATTTGAAGGCAAAACACAATCTACGAGGGCTTTTCATATTCTAAAACCTCAACTCGGAGGGAAGCTCAGCAGGTCCGCCATTATGATGAATACATAACGAGGAATAGTTTGTCGAGAGGCGGCGACAGGTGGTAGGGCTCTGTCGATATGTAAATTTCCATTGTTTTCGACTGTGCGGCCCTTTACCAGCGGACGGGTGAGAAATTTAGTGGTTGAAAAAACCCCAACCCAAGTCGCCTCATGGGCACGTCCGAGGAGGAAAAAGCAACACGTAGCTGGAGATTTTTTTTTCTTTTTTTTCGACCAAACGCGCAAAGTTTGTTTGTTGAGTAAAAGCCCCCAGGAGTTGAGAAATTATTACCAGTATGTACATAGAGTGGGATTCTCTGCGCATTGGGAACAAGAGGGCGTGAAGCTACTCAAATAGTACAAGAACGCTGCAAATTCCTTCACAGGGGTTGGTTATTCCTCGGACTAGTTGCATGGAGGCTCATTTCTTCAACATGGGGAAAATTGGGGAAACAGTGGTTGTGGCGGGTCCCGGACCCATTCCAAACGATTCAGGATCCAAAATTTAGTGGAAAATGATACCCCACACTCCTAAGATCCACTTTCCGAAAAACACATTTTGACCCCTACCCCGCCCAATTTTGGTCCGATTAGGCTGAAACTTTTTGAGGACCAAATAGAGCCGGGAACGGACCCCTGACCCAAATTTCAGATTTTTAGAAAATTTTCTACAACCAAACTCGGCGTACGGTGAACGGTCATTTGACATTTTTGATCTAGACACCTTGAAACGACTAAAAAAAATTTTTGGGCCGAATCGGAGAGATTGACGTTTTGCCTGAAATGTAAAGAATAATGTGTGAAATAGTGATTCTGATAAACCTGTAAATCATTTCAGATGCATTTGCATGGTTTGACGGAGAATACGCATCCCTGAAGGCGCTCATCCTTTCAATGAAGAAGATTACCGAAGAAACCAAAACGGGGGTCCATATTTTACCCAGCAGATGGATCTCAGAGGGGTTAGAATGTGTCCGATCTGATTCAATGCTGATAGACTGATGGAGTTGCCTAATTGTACAAACAGCTGCCTCAAGGCCGATGCAGATGACCAAATGTGGAAATTTTAGCAAATAATGAATCACGCTGCCATGACATCAGAGTGCAATAAATGTGCAAGATTTGCCGGAGCTTGATCGAAATTATTTCAAAAATTGATTAAAAAAATAAGGAAACAGGGTTTTAAAGGATAATCCGGGGAGGGGTCAGATGAGAATATGGAATTTGCAGCATTCTACTACATTTCAAGTCAAAGTTTGCCCACTTTCCCTTGTTATAACAAGCGCAAAACAACCTATATGCACACCATACTATTTCCTTGTTATTTTCAGCCCCTTTTCGAATACCTAGGAGAACCGAGAGGATGTTTTATGGGGTTAGCATAGTTCACGTTGGGATAAAGGATCCGAGCAAAGCTTGAGATCGAGAACCTCTGTGACAAGAACCACCCTCCTGGTTCAGAACGACTAAACCTCCGGAGAGAACTTACATCCCTTTCAGACCCCGTAGAGGAGCTTATAGGGCAACTATTTATAGACCGGTGGTTGGAGGGTGAGTAGTGATGTACGACAGACTTTCCATGAGGCCATTGCAGCTCTCACAGTTTTGAAGAAAATGATATTATATTTCGCACTTTTCGGGGTTTCTCAGATAAAAACGTTGGAAATTCATTCACACGGGTTGGTTACTCTTCGGAGCAGGTGCATGGATACTCATTTCCTCAAACATGGGGAAAATGGGGGGAACAGTGGGTATGGCAGGTCCCGGACCCATTCCATTCGATTCAGGGTCCAAAATTTAGTGGAAAATGATACCCCACACGCCTAGGTATCAGAAATCTCGAAACACATATTCAAAATGGGTAATAGCGATTTTGACCCATAACCTCTTCCAGTGGGTGCCAATCGTTCTGGGACCCTTTTCATTGGATTCAGCGTCCAGAAGTTAGTGGAAAATGATATCCCACACGCCTAGATCGCCAAAATCTCGAAAATCCATTTTTCGAAATACACATTTTGACCCCACCCCTCCCAAAGAGAAGTTTTGAGGACCAACTAGAGCCAGAAACGGGTCCCTGATCCAAATTTCAGATTTTTAGAAAATTTTCTACTGCCAATAACGGCGCGGACGGCGGACGGACATTTGCTTTTTTTGATCCAGACTCCTTGAAACGTCCAGAAAAAAATTCTGGGCCGAATCGGAGAGATTGACTTTTTGCATGAAAACAGGTTGTGAATCAGACGCCGGAGTTCATACTCGTATGTTACGAAAATTCATCGAAAGTAGTTGTTCCGTATGCGGCTTATTTAACGGACCGAATCACATAAATTAGATAACTGCGGTAAAAGTGTTTGTTACTCGAAGGCCAACGAGAGTAACTGCATGGACGCCCTCCAGTGCACATTCATTGATGACGTTCCCTAAGCGTATCGTTCAGTATACTATACCCACACCGCAAATTGTGAGATCAACGTCCACGACTAATTTCGGTTGTAAAAGCCGTTGTTACCATAAGCCGTTAACGACCAGAGAACCTCCTTGTTCCAACGCGAAAAGTGAAATGACTCGTAAAAGCGGCTGGAGCCATTTTCTATAGTTGAACGCTGTAAGGTTCCTCGATCCCTTCTTCGTGGAGTTCGCTAAACTGCGGGAACTCGGAACCAAGTCAAATTAGCCGCATTACGAGCAGACAGAGAACTCAGGGGTTGGAAAAGATGTAAATCCTGCCGCAGTGATCTTCGAGACCAGGCAATCCCCGTCTTTTGCGGTTGATTAAAATACTGTAGACAGTTGTACAGTTCAATTAAGTAAAACAACCTCTACAACTTTTCAAGGACCGTCAATCTGGTCTCTTAAAAATAATGCATTTTACTAACCGTGGATATTTTTCAATATAAAAAATAGTACTTAATAATTACAAATGAAATAATAAAATACTACAATTGTGCTGAACCAATGACAATTTTCAAACGCAGCTCGTTAAAAACATTAGAGTTAAGAACAATAAAGATTTGTAAACTACTGAAAATTTATAATATTCATATTTATCAATAACGTCACTCCCTTCAAGGGGGTCTGTCGACGCAACACGATCTAGCGGCTGACGGCCGAACTGTCACCGCTAACCGCCCTACCCCGCCAGACCAATGCTGCACGGCCTGATTTCCCAAAAGTATTCCGAATTTAATGAAGCTCCTGTATGAAAATTCAGACTTTTTCTTTCGCAATATCCTTTTAAGACTTGTGAAATTGTCCAGAACTATGATTCAACTGCCAACTTCTCATAACTTCAAAGTTACGAAATTTAAAATTTAAAATTTTGAAAATATTTTATTTGTTTATAGGTTCGAGAAATTTCACAAGTCTTACGAGCATATTGCAAAAAGAAAAAGTTTGAATTTCCATACAGGAGCTTCAATAAATTCGGAATACTTTGCAAGGGACTGTCTGATGCCCCCATAAACACTCTAGCTGGGTTTTCAGCGAATAGGGATTTAAGAAAAAAAGTATATAATAGATATTTAAAATACTTCTTGTTGGAATACGTTCAAAGAGACCCCCTTGAAGTTCCCCACCTTGGTCAACGGTACTCAAGATATTGATACAAGTGACCCAATCAAGTCCGTGCGCCTCGTGACGAAAATATTATTGACGTTTTTGAAATTGTACGGATTATTTTGGCAGATAAGCCGAACATTGTGTGGTTTATACAGAGAGCCGGTAGATAGGGCTCGTACAATTCAATTTCAATTGGATTTAAAAATGAGAATAATGTGTGCACAGGACAAGCAGTGTAAACCTTACCAAAAATAGGAAAGGAAATGTATTCGATGTATTGTATAAACGACGAGATAAGCCGGTGGAGAATGGAATTGGTTCCACATCGCCAGCACAACGCGTTCGTCGACAAGGTGCAAAGCCTACACTTCCCTAGCAGCTGTTTACCAACCGGCGTGCCTTTCCTATTCACAAAATCCTTCCTGTTTCCCTGCTGCAGCAGCAGCCCTTTGCCATCCAGAGTGCATATCCTGCGTCGCATCTACTTGATCACCAGATGAGCATCCTAAACCTTTGCAGTTCTTATGGGGTACCTGATGAGATATCGAGTCAGTAGAACCACTTATTATTAATAATATTAATGCTTAGTGCAAAACGGAGAACAGACTTATGGTAAGAACACGTCGAAAGGTAGGTTATTTTTTGTGTAGTGAAAAACGACAAAGAAGAGTCTGACAACCGAAGAGCCTTTACATGTGTCCCGGCCTTATGGGCACCAAATCTTCATCAGCCGAATGGTGAAACGAGCCCATCTTCCGTTTTGGTTGATTATTCCAATGTTTTCATGCAGAATGCCAATCTCTCCGATTCGGCCCAAAATATTTTTCTGGGCGTTTCAAAGTGTCTAGATCAAAAAGCTGTAAATTCTTACACACGGGTTCGTTATTCCTCGGCCCAGGCGCATGGAGACTTATTTCTTCAACATGGTGAAAATGGGGAAAAAGGGGGTGTGGCGGTTCCCGGACCCATTCCAATCGATTCAGGGTCCCAAATTTAGTGGGAAATGATACCTCACACGCATAGGTACCAGAAATCTAGAAAATACTTATTCACAATGGGTAGATAGGCACCCATTTTGACCCATGACTTCGTGCGGTGGGTGCCAACCGTTCTGGGACCCATTTCATTGAATTCAGCCGAATTGAAAATTATACCCATTTTCCACTAAATTTTGGACGCTGAATCCAATGAGAGGGGTCCCGGAACATTTGGCGCCCACCGGAGGAGGTCATGGGTCAAAATGGGTACCTATTACCCATTTTGAATATGTGTTTTCGAGATTTCTGGTACCTAGGCGTGTGGGGGATCATTTTCCACTAAATTTTGGTCGCTGAATCCAATGAAATGGGTCCGGGAACATTTGGTGCCCACCGGAAGAGTTTATGGACGCTGAATCGATTGTAATGAGTCTCCATGCTCCTGGTCCGAAGAATAACCAACCCCTGTAAAAGAATTTGCAGCATTTTGAAACACGGAGCATAGTATGTTCCCACACAATGTGTATGATAATCACTCGTATACTGACTTGAAACATTTTAACCCATTCAGCGTTACAAATTACATGGCCATTTAGGAGACAGCCATCACAATTAGCCCAAGTGCGGAACACCAAATATCGGCAACGTTCACAACCACCAGCACCAGCGGAAATATAAATTGAGCCTTACTAATCCAAAAACAACAACAAAACTTCAATTTCGTAGATAAAATGCTCAAATAGGGGTAGCCTCATGAGAATTAGGGAAAATAAAATTCAACAGCACAACGTTCTACTCTCAGATTAGCAATCACGATCTATTTATTCCAAAACCTGGCATTATGGCAATGGAAGAAAACCGCCCATTTCCTGCTCCTTTTTCGCTCTGTCGAGCCAGTTTCAATTTAAACGGTTTTCAGTACTTAGCGAACATTAACCCTCCCACGAATCCCGCAGAATACCGTAATCCAAGGAGGAGATGAGGTAAATGGGCGCACTCAATCCGGGTTTGTCCTCGAAAAACCGCACTCATCCGACGCCTGATTCTTTCCTGTGGTCTTTTAATACACGAGCTGAGGTTGAACGTTTAACGCGGCTTTAATGACTTCAGCAACTAGAGATATTATAATGAACTCGTATTCTTGCTGTGGAATACAAGAGAAGCGGTTTAAAAGCGACGTTACCACAAGAAATGGGCCCATTGCCGCCAGCAATAATCTGTGAGGTTTATTGTTCGAGAGAACGCATGGGTTTTCATGAAGAAATGAGGAAGAACCCACATTCAACAAAATTCATGGTCGCAATCAATACGTGCACAACGTGCTAATGCTCACATGAACGTCTCCTAATCAAACAAAAATTAAAACCATAGTCAGCCTGCAATTAGGTCAATTGAAGACTAGGCTCACAGGTAGATCAAGAGTCAAGATTTGATGCCAAAAAGTTCTGCCATCAAGGGAAATAACATTATTCCAAAGAGCCAACATCTGTTTGGAATCAACCATCAACTCACTTGTTTACGAACAATCCTCTTGACCTATTCGTGTTGTTTGCGAGGACAAACACTCAGCTGACAATGGACGGTAGTACAAAAGGAGGCGGGGGACCGTTTAGATGTTTGCTGAAGTCTAGATTCCTGTTGGAGATTGCTTTTATGAGTTTCGTCCACTGGGGCTCATCCTGAAGGATCAGTTCAATGCGGTTCACAGGCCCGCGGAGGAGTCACGATAAGATAACCCTTAGATAAACTAACTCCAACATTTTTTTCCTCCTTATCTGTTTTTTTCTTTCTGTGCGTGGCAGGCCTCTATTTGAAAAAAAAGTAACGTCTCGGGAGACATTCACTGACTCACTTGCTCAGTTTTTCTCTACGGAGTCTACAAGCACCCATAGCTCTCAACTGCACAGTTAGAATTCTGTGCTAAGCACACTATTATGTTGTAAATACACATGGGTTGGTTATTCCTCGGACCAGACGCATGGAGACTCATTTCATCAACATGGGAAAATATGGGAAACAGTGGGTGTAGCTGGCCCCGGACCAATTCCAATCGATTCAGGGTCCATAATTATGTGGAAAATGATACCCCACACGCATATATGTGCCAGAAATCTCGAAAAAACACATTCAAAATGGGTAGATAGACACACATTTTGACCGGGAACCTCTTCCAGTGGGTGCCAATCGTTCTGGGACCCATTTCATTGGATTCAGCGTCCACAATTAGAGGAAAATGATACCCCACACCCCTAGATCGCCAAAAATCTCAAAAATCCATTTTTCGAAATACACATTTTGACCCCTACCCAACCCAAATTGGTCTGATCGGGCTGACAAGTTTCGAGGACCAACTGGAGCCGGAAACGGGTCCCTGACCAAAATTTCAGTATTTTAGAAAATTTTCTACTACCAAAATCGGCGTGGACGGCGGACGGACATTTGCTAATTTTGATCTAGACACTTTGAAACGTCCAGGAAAAAAATTTGGGCCGAACCGGAGAGATTGACTTTTTGCATGAAAACATCGGTTTTCATTATTCAATTAATTTTCTTGAATTCATTATTCAAGGAATAACCAACCAAAATGGAAATCTTGCCGCAAATGTCAAACATATGGATGGTTTTTGTTCCCCTAAACGTTCCTATCTTCCTATTATACGGTTGGTTCATAATTGTCTAGGCTTAATCCCACCCGCCATGAAATTCGTTGAATATTTCCAAAGTATGAGGACGAAGACAACAACTGGATTGAGGTATCACCAGGTAATAATCTGAAATCAATTCAAATCTGAGTTTCTGGTCAGCAGATATTCAGCGGGTCCTAGTCTTCAGTGGAGTGCAGTAACTTTGAATCAAAGTGGTTTTAAAGTGGCTAATTCCGACTCTCGTTGAATTCGTGAAGCCATCCACGAAAAGTGGGAATTCACCGCGTTAATAACCGAGGGGATTCACGGCTCGACAGTCACGAGTTTTCCGAAACAAATGCGACACCTGAGGGGCCACTTCCTTCCCAACGAGGGGAAAAGGGTCTGAAAATGGATATCTTGTCGTAGAAGCCGGTTGTCTCGGGTCTCTCTGTGTCACCCTTTAAAAGCGAGCCGTGAATCGTCGTTTATCTGTAACTAAACGGCCCTGATGGAAGGGAACCTCTTAAAAGGTAGGAGGAAGTCATCTGAGCAGAAAAGACGTTCCCTTCATTACTTTCCTGCTCTCTAAATCCCTAATACTAGGGAAGAGGGAAACCCTCAAGTTCCGAAAATAGTTCAAACACTCAAGTAATACCTACAATACAACACAGTCGGGAATCACCAATTTACATTGAAGAAGTTCGGGACAGCCAGACGGTGGAAAAGCATTCAAAACTAGTTCGTCGTGGTAAATAACTTCAGTACCAACGTGTCGTGGGGATTTCTATTTAAAATACAAGAAATTGGTTTATAAAATGAAGTGGGTATCGGTGAGCTGTCTACACAGGCATACATGTCAACATCCTGAGGTCCATAATGCGACGGTAAAACTCAAGGGGTGAAAAAAAAAATTTCCACAAAAAAGCAAAAACGGAACACCAACCATGAAATACAACCACTGTGAAATTAATTGATGTCACATTAATTGCATCGGCAGACCTCAGTTAAACCTGCTCTAGTAAACCACAAAACGCCTATTCTGCGCCCAAGTGTTGAAATAATCTTGTCTAGAAATCTTTCAGGATTATATTTTGGTATTATTTCACTAATATATCATATTTGGTACCCAATTAGATGAAGAAAGAATTTTCAAAACGTAGTTATTGGGCCTAAACGTGGCGTAACCCCCCCACCCACCCCTCCACCCGCATTCTCCTAGTCGCATTTGAACTTCTGATTACTATTATTATTAATAATATTAGTTATAAATGCGTTACACGCATATCTTGGGTAAAAAGTCCAAATGGAAAGACTCACCAAGATAAGGGAAAAAATAAATTAATTAATTAAAGGGGTTGATTCCTTCCTTCCTAATCTCAAAACCCAAATGTAAAACATGTAAAATAGGTTGATGGATACCAGGTTTGACCCCTAACCTCTTCTGGTGGGCAACAATCGTCCCGAGACCCGTCTTCATTGGATTTAGCGCCCAAAGTTTAGTGGAAAATGATACCCCACACGCCTAGTTTCCACAAATCTCAAAACCCACATTTAAAATAGGTCGATGGATACCCAATTTGACCCATAACCTCTTCTGGTGGGCAACAATCGTCCCGAGACCCGCCTCATTGGATTCAGCGTCCAAAGTTTAGTGGAAAATGATACCCCACACGCCTAGATCACAAAAAATCTCGAAAATCCATTTTCCAAAACACATTTTGACCACTCCCCCCTCCTAAATTTTGGGCCGAATCGGAGATATTGGCTATTTGCGTGAAAACATAGGTTGTATATTCAAGGATAATGTTAATAATTAACTTAATAAGTGCTCCCATCGCTAACGAGCATATTGGTGAAATTATTTAGAAGAGAAGCTCATAATTGCAAATAAAAACTGTCGAGTCTAACGTTAATCCTTTGGAGAACTAATTTCAACTTTCCAGACGAATATTACAGTTAGCGAGCTTAGGTTGTTTTAGTGATGGAAATCGTAGGAGGGATGATGAAAGTTCTTCCAGCAATAACCGATGAATTAGCCAGCCACTTCAGTGTAAAATACACATCTTAACGCTTCATAAGAGCAGTTGAACAAGCGAAAACTATTCAACATGATTTATTGCCTTCATTCTTCGGTAGAACGATCGGTGTTCACTGTTTTGACGGCTACTGAAAGTCAGCACCACGAGAGAAACGGCAATTCACGCCAACAAAAACAACACTGAAAGCTCGTTGGAGTTTTTTGCGGGGTCCCAGGGGAAATATGATGAGCCCGAAGCCGTTTTAACTGACTATAAAGAATTTTAATACCGAACGTAATGTTCGAGGTCTGTTGGGAACACGTCTTGGAAAAATGTCTTCTCATCAAGACATTCCAAACTGTTTTGGATGGTTATTCCTTGAATAATCAACCTATGTTTTCATGCAAATGGTCAACCTCTCCGATTCGACCCAAAAAAATTTTCTGGACGTTTCAAGATCTCTAGATCAAAATTAGCAAATGTCCGTCCGTCAGGTCTTTTCCTTCTTCCCGTTCCTACGCCCTGCGGCTCTATCGGGGCTTTGCTTGATGCCTGGACAGTTTCGCTCACTCCCCTGCCGTGCGTTTTGCCACTGCTTTACTCAGCAATGCCTGGGATGGACGCAGAGGTAGCGCGTTTGGGACCAGGAAGGGCTTCACTGCGTGATTGGCGTGTGGGCCATCCTTTTGCAGCCATAACTTGATGGGATTTTGGTGCCTTCTGCGTTGTTCCTGGATTGGAACGCAGCCTGCCATGGGCTCTCTTCAGTTGCGGCCAGACCCAGCACTGCTAGCCATCGCCTACGCGCAGTTTCGTGCTTTGGACACTGGAGGTAGACATGGTCCGCCGTCTCAAGCTCGCCACAATCACAGAGGGGGGAAGGCTTCAATCTCATGCCATGGAGCTTGGCGTGGCCAGTGGCAAACTGCGAGATGTAGTGGTCTATATCCACATAGCGCTGAGACAGGCGTGTGCGGATATTTGGCCAGATTTTGTGTGTGTGCCGTCCATTTGGAGACATGTCCCATCGTTCCTGCCACCTATCTAGGCTCCACTCAGAGATTGCAGCCTTAGTTAGCAAATGTCCGTCCGTCGTCCGCGCCAACATTAGTAGTGGAAATTTTTCCAAAAATGTGACATTCTGGTCTGGAACCAGTTTCTGGCTCTAGATGGTGGCTCGTAACTATTCCACCCGATCGGACCACATTTGGGTGGAGTAGAAGTCAAAATGTGAACTTCGAAAAATGGATTTTTGAGATGTTCTGCAGTCTAGGCGAGTGGGGTATCATTTTCCACTAACGATTTTTTGGACGCTGAACCCAATGAGATGGGTCCCGGAACGATTGGTGCCCTCTGATTGAGGCTATGGGTCAAAATGAGTTTTTGTCTAGTCTTTTTCGAATGTGTGTTTTCGAGATCTCTAGTACCTAGGCGTGTGGGATATCATTTTACCCTCAATTTCGGAACCTAAATCGATTGAAATGGGTCCCCCACCACATCCACTGTTTCCCTCATTTTCCCCATGTTGAAGAAATGAATCTCTATGTGCCTAGTTTGAGGTTTAAATTAGTCTCCATGCGCCTGGTTCGAGGAATGGGTTGGTTACCCATGTGTGAGAATTTGCAGCGTTCTAGTCTAGGCTCCAGAAAACGTTTAGAAAAAAATTATTGGGCCGATTGGAGAGGTTGACCTTTTGCATGAAAACATATGCTTATTATTCAAGGAATAACCAACCAATATGTCTTCCTATCATGACATTCCGAACTGTTTTTCAAAGTTGTGAGGTGCTTCATCGAGAGTCTATAATGTAGGAAATGTCCCTGGCCTGTCCGATGTTCAAATGAGTTATTTCCAGGAAATCTTCCTTCAAAGTCCTACAAACTCGTGTTCCACCGTTGATTAAAATGGAATTCGTGGAATTTGGTAACACATAGAGAAGTGTGTGAATGGTTGGCAGAACCGTTCGATCGGAGCAGTGGATTCGCTCCACTCATTATATCCCTCAACTCTGCAGATCCCCGTAGGCCAGTTAACATCGGACGAATCCAATTAAACGTTAGCGAGGAGGACAACCGAGACAGAAAGCCTTTCAACTGGGATGGTAACTGCGGATCGCTCAGATGAAGTCGGAAGCCCAAAATTGTGCAGGTGAAGGGGGGTTGTTGTGCGGAAACCCTTTTGCCGACGAGCGAGCTACCGCCTCAGAATTGTATTCAAAGTAGATTTCATGGGAGTCAGCATCCGTTCGATAGCGACGGGAACGAAGAATCCAGCAGGAGAGGAAGGACACCGAGGGGTTACGTCAATGTAGAAAGGATCTCTACAACAGTCTACATCTCGCTCACCATGCCAAAAAAAGCCTCACATATTGAATCAAATGAAAGCGGTTCGATTTGGTCCGATTGATTCTTCCTGTGCTTCAATCAAAATCAATAATTGCCTTAGAGTTCACGTCCTACTTTTGCTGTCAATTCTTTGTTATCTTGTTACAGCTACTCTGAAACACGTTGCCAAAACCGTCGCGCATGTCGACTTGAGTGATCACGTTATCTCAGTTGTTTTCACCATCTTTGACGAAAATAGTAGTCAGAGTTTACATTCGACATTTTCTGTAAATTGTCTTGTTCTCTTGATGAAATAAATTTGACTAGGTTTGTCTGTGATTCTATGTTATTAGTGGATGGTCAACTGAGCAATCGCGAGTTCATTGCTGTCATGAAGAACGGCTTTTGAGAGGTCTCGAGAAACCGAAAGACACTGGTTTCGTCAAGCTCATCCAGTCCGTGATCAAGTGCGCCAGGGAGAGCCGACCTTTTGATGTTTAGATTGATCTTTACTTGTCTAAAAGCTACCAATAACAATATAAGTAACTCCTAATCTCAAATCACATATTTCCTTTCCTATTATACAACTAAATTCTCGCTCCTCTTTGCTATTGGCCATATCAGTACCTCCGCCCGACTCATGAATCTTGTGGGAACAACGCACAGGGGGAAACAGGCAGTCAGTGCTCGCCCTTTACTTGCTAGGTCTATTTCGGGTTAACTTTTCTGACTAAAAGCCATTTTCATAAACGAAAGCCAGTGGTTTCAGTGTATTTTCTCCTCTTGAACCAGCCATTTATTTCTGGTGTCGGTGCGGTGTATGGCACAAGTTCATAATTCAACCACTTTTACTCAGCCAAGTAGAACTCGTATTCACTCTACTTTAATTTTTTTCCCGGGCTGCCTTGTTACCAACTGCGAAACTCAGTTAATTGACTGCGCTCTAGTTTTTCTGCCAATTTCACGAGCAACCAGTTTAACCTTGCTCGTACCCTGTTGTTCAGAGCAATAATCCCGATTCTCGTTAACGTTAGTTCGTTGAATTATAAACTACATGCGGTAGAAATGAACGGTCCGATAAGACATTCTTTCTTTTTCATTTCTACTTTCTGTGTGTTATTCTTAGATGACCTGGTTTACAAGATACAGCGCATCTTTTAAACTTCGATCAAAATGTTAACGCTACTTCCATCAAACTTATTGAATCATTCTGTATTTTATCTCTGTAATAAGGAGTGATGAATTCTTCCCAGGCCGTAATATTAAGTCAAGTACTTCTATGTACTGAGGAAGTGAAAATCCGGCTTGGAAATTTGGTCCGTAAATAAAAGTGGCCCCTGGGTAAAATTTTTTATGAAAATAAAAATGAACTATGAATGAAACAAGCTTCTGGTTTAAGCTCTGGTTAAAAAGAAAACCAAAACCAACATGTTGCGCCCACTAGATAATATATATCTCATCGTACTGTCTTATGGCTGGTATCTCCACCTGGGAGTATCACAGACCAGTTACCTAGGTACTTGGTTTTTCAGTACTAATGAACTGATTGATAGTTACCATTTTTCTTTTTCATACACTTTAGATGTGTTGTGTGCGGTACCAAATCCCATTATTGTTAAAGTCTCGTGTACCTTCCATCTGTATCATTGGAAATATATATGCTTTTTAATTGTACCCCACAGTTTCCACTTACTCCCTCTTTGAAATTTGTAGCTCTTATACCTTCATAATTGTGTTTTCTGGACCTGTTATACTGTCTTTTAGATGTCATCTATATTTTCTCATGAAACCATATGCGTGCCTCCAAAGCTCCCGTTACGGTATATCCTTATTAAGAAGGCTGAAAATGTTTTCTATTGTGATTCGTTATTCCTTAGAGCAAGAGTATATGGAAAACCGTGAGTGTGGAGTGTCCAGGACTCATTTCCAATGGATTCAGCGTCTGACATTTATGATTAATGATTACCTGCATGCCTAGTTCCCAAACACTTCCAAAAATCGAGTTGCAAAAAGCACCCATACTCTCCCCAAATTTTGTCCGATCGGACTGACAGGTTTCAAAGACCTACTAGAAACAGAAAGGGGTCCCCAACCAAAATTTCAAATAAGAAAAATAGGTTCTGCGACAATTCTGAAAACGGACGGACCATTCAGGGGGAATTTGCACCGTTCTGGCTTATTAATTCTTGAATCTAAAACCTACGTGTTCACGGCAAAAATCAACCTCTCTGTTTGGCCCCAAAATTCCAAAATTGTTCAGGTAGCATTTTATGATTTCTATATTATAAACGCTGCAAATTCTTCTACAATATTATTTATTCATTGAAGCAAGCGTAAGGGGAAAACAGTAAGTGAGGAGTGACCAGGACTCATCCCAGTAGGTAAGTACTCATTTTGACCCATACCCACCTCCGAGGGCGTCAATCGGTCTCGGATCCATCTTCAGCGTTCCGAATTCAGCGTTCGACATATAGGAGATATTGATTGGGTTATAATATGCGTTTAGTTCACAAAAATAGCCGAAAATCGAGTTTTAAAATGGTCGGGAACACACTATTCACTCCCTAAATTTGGTCCGGTA
>CM034000.1:6537188-6557034 GCA_019603395.1 Cyrtorhinus lividipennis
GTCCCAAGATGGCGTGCCTCGAGTAGGAGTCGAATCAGCTGAAACCACTGCCTTCCTGATGGGTAGTGAGGGCTGTAATAAACTCCGGTGTCGACTCAATATTCACGATAATATAATGGGTGTACAATTATGGACACGAGATTGGCTATTCACACCATTCCCTATGGTGAGAAGTCAACTGGGAAAATGGGAGGACATCTACCACTTTCATTTGGCAGTACACATGCGTATATTCTCAAGATGAAACCACAGAGGTTTCGCAAACGTGTTTCATTGGTAGAAATACTCAAAATTAAAAGACACGTGTCGTTTCCAACCGGGTGAATTATAATTATAATTATAATATTCATCCATCTTCCCTTTGGAGTCCTACGAATTCGAACTTTCAACGAAAGTTTAAAAGCTTGATTCATTAATCAGATGAGATGACGGGAGTTCTAGATTAATTAGTATAATTACACCGAGACACCGGCACCACCCATGATCCCAATACTCACTTAGAAGTCTCCGGCTTAACTTTCTTCTCATGTTTCGAGTTCCTGGTGACTTTATAAGAACCCATTACTCTGAATGACGAATTTAAACCTGTTTTACCTCGAGCTCGCATTATTTTTATTATAATAATTGGCTTATTCATGTCTTTTGAATATCGATTCCTGCCAACGCCTGCCAAGCAAATGGTAATTGAGAGTCATCAATATACGTCAGCTCTGTAACGATGTTCCTCTCAATATGTTGGACCTACCGCTTGAAAAGCTCTGTCTTCTATTCCATTCAGAAATTGGTATTCATATCAGTGAATCCAAAAATAAGAATAATAATGGAGATATGAGTACTAATGAAACGAGCTCACTCCTCCGTAAAATGTTCACTACAATTAACCATGTTCCTCAAATTTGGATAAATTCATACTGTTGATTCTAGAAAAATGTAATTAATTTATTAATGTGGTTTATACGACAATTCTCCAATTTTTTCTTCAAGATTGGTTGGAATGTTAAGAATAGGGAGTTTGTGTTGCCTTAAAAACGCGAATGATGTCGTTTTTACAGTCGTTTTCCATGTTGATCTCAAAGGGGTGCCTTTTTAGAAAAAAAGTTTACCATAATTAATAAATAAAAATGAAAACGCAGCAATTTTTCTACAAGGGTTGGTTATTTCAATCGATTCAGCGTCCAAAGTTTAGTGGAAAATAATAAAAATGTTATCATATTTTTTCTTTTTCACACGTATTGTTGTAAATTTGTTATTTATATTTTTAAAAGTTATGATTGTCTAGTCGAGGTTATTTTATTTTATTTTTTTAATCTGTACGAAACAAATTACTTGTATTTAAAGAAAAGAAGTAAAATTGAGTATAATTACAAAAAATTATTTATTCTAATTTTTTAGAATGATTATTTAATATATCTCTCAATTCCTTTGCCCGTTCTCGATGCCTTGAATACAAAACCACCAGCATTGATGAATGAAATGAAATTAGATAAAATATCTATTATTACGAGTGCTTCGTGGCTGTTATCATGATAATGCGTTCTGAGAAATGTATTCCGGAGTGCCACGGTAGATGCGAGCTGGATCTATCTTAGCCTAATTAACTCGTAAGTCGTTAGAGCTGTTGGATGCTCTTGTCTGACAGCTCGCTAGTTAGCTACACGTGTTCTCATGATTTCATCAAAACTTATTCAGTTTACTCAGTTATGGAGCTTGAAGTTTCATTGTAACTGATACCCGTTTGAACTCATAACTGGAGCGCTTTAGAAACTTTATATGTCTGACTATAAGTCGCGTACCTACTTGACTTCGACTAATCTCGACGACGTAGGGACAAAGACGAATGAAGGTACAGTTTTCACCATTCCTCGCTTACGTTGTTTCCTTGAGACTGTTACCTCCTGTTTATTTTGAGTTTATTACTTCCTCGACGTCGATCAAGAGCAGCGCTGCTTCACTAGAAGCGTGTTGTTCATTTTTGTTGGACGTCAATGCTGTTCACATTTCCGACTTAAGTGCCAATTTGGATAATATCCAGTACGTACTGGGACCAAGTAACTGGAAATGAATAGACACACAACCAAAACACACACCAACAGAAGAATTCACATTGCCCTGTTTTGACGATTACGGTCAAACCCATTTGAGCCATTTTATATTTCTTAAGGTTGTGTTGTCATTTGATAGAATGAACCAATTTGGTTGTGATCGACCGAACGACTATTGGGAATGCAGTCCAATAATATAAAATTTGTTTACCTTTTCTCTGAGCTTTAGGGCTATTACCTCTCTCGACTTTCTCAGAAAAACGCTGCTAAATCATTCAAAAGGGTTGGTAATTTCTCGGACCAGGCGCATGGAGACTCATTCCAATTAATTCAGCGTCCAAAAATTAAGGGCAAAATGATACCCCACGCTCCTAAATCGTCAAAAATATGGAGAATGGGGAAAACAGTCGGTGTGGCGGTTTCTGGACCCATTCTAATCTATTCAGCGTCCGTAATTTAGTGGAAATGATACCCACCCACGCCCTAGGTCCAGAAATCTCGAAAGCACACAATGAATGGGTAGATAGGCACCCATTTTGACCCATGACCTCATCCAGAGGTTGCCAATTGTTCCCGGACCCATTTCATTGGATTCAGCGTCCAAAATTTAGTGGAAAATGATACCCCACATGCCTAGGTACCAGAAATCTTGATACACATATGCATTTTGTCCCATAACCTCTTCTGGTGGGCGTTACGCGTGCCGGGACCCGTCTTATTGGGTTCAGCGTCCATAATTTAGTAAAAAATGATACCCCACACGTCTAGGTACCAGAAATCTGGAAAAGACACATCCGAAATGGGTAAATAGGCACCCATTTTGACCCTTAACCTCATCCAGAGGTCGCCAGTCGTTCCCGGACCCATTTCATTGGATTCAGCGTCCCAAATTTAGTGGAAAATAATACCTCACACGCCTGGATCGCCAAAAATCTCGAAAATCCATTTTTCAAAATACCCCTTATACACCGCTCCCTCCCCTCCTCCAAATTCGTTCCGATCGGGCTGAAAAGTTTCGAGGACCTACTAGAGCCAGAAACGGTTCCCTAACCAAAATTTCAAATTTTTAGAAAATTTTCTTCTAAAATCGGCGTGGACGGTGGACATACATTTGCTCATTTTGATCCAGGACCGAATCGGAGAGATTGACCTTTTGCACGATTATTCAAGGAATAACCAACCAAAAAATGGTCCAAAGATGCGAACGAGTCTGTGACGTTTCTGGTTTTGATTTCAATGGAGGGATTCTCATGCCGTTTGCGGTTATAGGTACCGGATTGAACTGGAGAAATTAGGATCCTTCCTGTTCTTGTAAAATAGCTTCGAGGCACCTCACTAATGAGAATCGGCACTGACTGGTAAAACTGCTGTTTGATGGCATCTTCGCCATTGGTTGATTATGCCATGAATAATAATATTCTTTGAATAATCAACCTTTTTTCATGCAAATAGTCAATCTCTCCGATTCGGCCCAAAAATTTTTTCTGGACGTTTCAAGGTGTCTAGATAAAAAAAGTCAAATGTCCGTCCGCCGTACGCGCCGTTTCTAGTAGTAGAAGCATTTCTAAAAATCTGAAATTTGGGTCAGCGGTCTGCTCCCGGCTCTAAGAAACTCTTCAAGCCGATCCAACCAAAGTTGGGCGGGGTAGGGGTCAAAATGTGAAATTCGAAGGAAGGATTTTTGAGATTTTTGGCGATCCAGGCGTGTGGGGTATCATTTTCCACAAAATTTTGGACGCTGAATTCAATGGAATGGGTCCCAGACCGATTGGGACCCACCGGATGAGATTATGGCTCAAAATGGTTGCTTATTTACCCATTTCGAAGTGTGTATTCGAGATTTCTAGTACCTAGGCGTGTGGGGTATCATTTTCTACTAAATTTTGGACCCTGAATCGATCGGAATGGGTCCGCGCCACACCCAGTGTTTCCCCCATTTTCCCCATGTTGAAGAAAGAGTCTCCATGCACCGGGTCCGAGGAACAACCAACCCGTGTAAAAGAATTCGGAACGTTTTTTTTTTTTTTTTTTTTTTTTTTTTTTAAAATAGGGAGTTTTACAGGCTCTGAATGATATCTGATCTCTGGACAATGGACGATTCGAATGTCAATCTAGCTCACCTCGGTCAATGGAAGCACCGGCGATGTGGTAGAATGTTAAAGCCGTGTCAACGTCGTTGATATTGTTGAGAAAATGAAAGAATTTCAAGTAATCTTCTTTACTCACTCCCATCCCGTTCTCTTTGAATCTGAAATGTGAGTAGATTACTTCAAACTCAACAGTGGGCACTATCAGATCAATAGGAAAACATGATTCGTAGATGACTTGGCCATCGCCAAAATCAAGTGTTATACTCACACTTTCTTGACGTGTTTAAGCATTTTTGATTTCTTCTTCGGAGGATAGCCAGCGTACGCCAACAACAGCTCTGTAAAATCAGCCTCTGTTATGTTCCCATCCGAGTCCGGATTCTTACGCATAAACTGCAAACAAAGAGCTGGAATGTGATCATCTAAAAACTATTTAAAGCAAAATTAACAACAAAAGTTCATGAACATCTGCTGACATGGGTATCAATTGGATATCAACGCCATATTTTCACGATGGTATATTATTCTCAAGAAGATTGGGGGATATTGTCCCTAGCGTATGGGTAGTTAGCATTATTTTGTTTTTAAATTTTCCTCGATTGTACAGGTTATGACAAATTTTGAATGGAAAAAATAAAATAAACCAGAAATAAAATTAATGAAAGGTGGCTGAATTTGAAAATGATTAGGCACTTGGGCTCAGAAGGTCAAGGAGGAAGAAGCAGCAACGAAAGGATGCCGCCGAAAAAACTGGGCCTACAACGGCGGCCATTGTTATTACCCTCTAAAAAGATTTGGCTGATGGTGGATAACCATAATTAATGTTATCCGGTCAACTGGCTACATGAAAATAAGATTTTCATGACAAATCGAATAACGGTATTCTATCCAACCCTTGAAATGACTGGCTTTCAATCTGGTTTTTGGCATTCAATTGGTCTTTCATCCCCTTCAATGAGATTTCAAAGTTAAAGTCACTAACATGATGAATCTCAGGTTAAATTTGTGAGTAAATCAAACCTTTTGTTCAATCCCGCAACATCAGACCTGTGAATTCAGCCCAAACAGTTTTAATGCGATGAGGTTTTATTTAGTGGATCACTTCAAAGTTCTTCCTTTTGCCCGGATGGTGGACAGACATATCGGGTTTTTGTTGGTTATTCCTTGAATAATCAACCCATGTTTTCATGCAGAAAATCAATCTTTCCGATTCGGTTCAAAATATTTTTCTGGACGTTTCAAGGTGTCTAGATCAAAATTAGCAAATTTCCGTCCGCCGTCCTACTTTGCCGTGTCTACTTTGGTAGTAGACAATTTTTTTAGAATCTGAAATTCGGGTCAGGGACCAGTTTCCGGCTCTAGTTGGTCCTCGAAACATTTCAGCCCGATCGGACCAAATTGATGGGAGGGGGTGTCAAAATGTGTTTTTCGAAAAATGGATGGCGTGTGGGATATCATTTTTGGACTGAATTTTGGATGCTGAATCAAATGGGACGGGTCCCGGAACATCCCGGTCATGGGTCAAAATGGGCATCTATCTACCCATTTCGCATGTGTTTTTGATATTTCTGGTACCTAGACACCCCACACGCCCATTTTCTACTAAATTTTAGACGCTGAATCGATTAGAATGAGTCTCCTTGCTCCTGGTCCGAGGAATAATCAACTGTGAAAGAATTTACAGCGTTTTTATTGTGCAAACTTCGAAACGTATATTACGTATAAGGGAAGGATTTTATCGGAATACGAATGAAACGAAATTCAACATACTTCTAAACTAAGTATCTCAGTTTGAAGTTGGTTTTGAAATTCCAAAAATTTTTCGATGGTCAATTTCTCATCTAATTTAGGACCAAAGAAGTAAGTCGTGAGAGCAGAGTTGACGCCCTGGAACAGAGAGACGTAAATCAACAAAAAGAACAATCGACATATATGAACTCACAATGTAAGAGATGATCAGGACGCAGTACAACAGGATGACTGAAGAAATATAAAATTACTTTAAAAGTGTTGCCAGTATTGGCGTGATCCCGATGCCTACTCCCAATACTCGTCTGTAGCCGGATCAACGTGGCGACTTTCTCGAATTCCTCGCAGTCAACATCGCCATCCCCGTTCAGGTCGAACATTCTGAACGCTATCTCAAAATGTCGTCTGGATGCTGGAAAATGAAAGGTCACTATTATTCCAAATAAATAAACGCTGCAAATTCTTACACAGGGGTTGGTTATTCCTCGGACCAGGCGCATGGAGACTCATTTCTTCAACATGGGGAAAATGGGGAAAACAGTGGGTGCGGCGGGTCCCAGACCCATTCCAATCGATTCAGGATCAAAAATTTAGTGGAAAATGGGGATATCATTCCACACGCCTAGGCACCAGAAATCCTGACACACACAAAATGGGTGGATACATACCCATTTTGACCCATAACTTCTTCCAGTGGGTGTCAATCGTTCTGGGACACATATCATTGAATTCAGCGTCCAAACTTTAGTGGAAAACTATACCCAACACGCCTAGGTAGCAGAAATCCCGAAAACACATATTCAAAATGGGTAATATATACCCAATTTGACCCATAACTTCTTCCAGTGGGTGCCGATCGTTCTGGGACCCATTTAATTGGATTCAGCGTCCAAAATTTAGTGGAAAATGATACCCCACACGTCCAGGTACCGGAAATCTCGAAAACACATATTCAAAATGAGTAATATATACCCAATTTCACCCATAACTTCTTCCAGTGCGCGCCAATCGTTCTGGACCCCATTTCATAAAATTCGGCGTCCAAGATTTAGCGGAAAACGATACCTCACTCGCCTAGATCGCCCAAAATCTCGAAAATCCATTATTCAAAAAACACATTTTGACCCCTACCCCGCCCAAATTTGGTCCGATTGGGCTGAAAAGTTTCGAGGATCGTCCTAGGCCGGGAACAGACCCCTGACCCAAATTTCAGATTTTTAGAAAATTTTCTACTACCAAAAACGGCGCGGACGGCGGACGGCGTAGGGAAGCATTCCCCTAAAATTGGAAAATACCGCTCTCGAATCGAAATTCCTATTCACTTCTAACGTTTCAGGGCGCCCCCCTGAACAAATTTGGTTATTTGTTCATTCATTCGATCATGAAAACAATCCAGCGAACGTCTCGGAGAGAGAAAAGGACGCTGGTGATGAGGGGTGTTCTATTGATTTTCCTGGATCCCCACCGAGGGGCGAGACCCGCCCCCTTGCAAAGCTCACCAATCTCCAGTATGATACAACCGTTTTGCCCCGATTTATTTGAGTGAATTGGTCCATTAACAATTCGAGGTAGCCAACGACCGTGAGTGGAACAGTTCCGGAATCCCACAAAGAGATCTGAGACCGATGCGTTGCTCTGGGCGAAACTCACAGGTGCCATGCATCACTTCTTGATGGTCGCTCATCACAATGGACCGTCCTCTGGAACGACGGGAATGTACTTGACGCACCTTCTCCGCTACTACCACGTCCTCCGTCTGGGCGCACTCACCAAGTGCGTACTTTTCATTCTCTTCACTGTCGTATACATTTACGTCGCCATCAATTCGATGCCTGCAAGAGCTCATACAAGAGGATCTTCGACCAGGAACAAGAACATTACATCACAAATAGTAAGTTCCCCGAAAGCAATTAAATTAAGTATGTATCACATATCCCGAGAATGGCCAACAGAACGAAGTAGAAAAATTAGAAACGGTATCGAACTGAAGCCAATTTTTTTTCTTCTTTTCCAATTGAGAGGGAGGAAATTTGTTATACTTCCATGATGCTTAGGTGTGGAACCTCGAGTGATTCATGTTCCCCTATTTGAATTTCACGAAACTGTAACTTTACAAAATGCCAATTTTCCTTTGGAATCGATCTCCGTGTTTTCTCCAGAAGACAGAAATGCCAATTTTATTAGGTGCTGATATTCCCTCATTATGCGACTGCACATTCAGATATTCGAAGAATTTTAGAGAATAAACGTTGATTCTTGACATTGGAAATCATTTCGTCACTTTACAGCACATTCAAGGAGTAATGAGCAGGACCACCAATAACAGTAGGCCAAAATTTAGAAGAGATAATGTCAAAAAGGTTGTAAAAGACGTGGTCATGAACTTTAAACTCTGAATAGATTTTGACTTCACACGAAACGGGAAACACTCCACTATTAACTTCTATCTAATTCATCGTCATTTGAGATCAAAATTGGCAAGTGGCTAAACGATTCAACTACCGCACCTCTCTACATCATTTTTTTTAAAATATTTATATTCATACTGGATATGATTTGTGGCAACTCACCATCACCATAATCTTTCAACTGTGTAACAGCAAAGTTGTAGGCCTAGATAGGTTGGCAGCCCCCTAATATTGATACAAATTTCAAATGTAGCAGCTTTTCATAAATTCTATAACTTTTTGAAAATGCAATTTTGAGTGTTTGATTGATTTTGATTGATTCCCATACTTGGCGAAGCAAATACTTCTGAAAGAAATTTGTAGGAAAACAATCCCTTGTTGAAATACCAAACCGCAGAGCTTTTTTTTTTTCCTCCAATATGGCTTTATGAAACAGCCTACAACCTGAGAATTACCACGAATCGTCGAATTTACGGACTTGATGATGTTCTTTATGTTAACTGAAAAGAAAGAAGAAAATTCAATCAGCATCTGCGGTTCCAGATTAACCGAATAGAGGAACGAGGGATAGATTTGTACGCCTTGGAGGAGGAAATGGCCCTTAGAAGAGATCGCGTGACTTCTGTGTGCCAAAAATCCTTTTTTGAACAGTTACCACCGGAAATGCAGGATACACTGGAATTCGTGATTGACGCTCACCACTCTATGGTTTGGTGCAAAGTATTTAAAGCTGCGAGCTCAACATGGATTAATTACTTTAATATTCTTGGTAAGGGAAATTGAGGAGATGATTGTTCAAAGATCTGCCGCCATTGTGCCCCAAGTTAACCATGAATCTGACTTTCAGGAGGTTTCAACGACGTATTTTTGAGAGGGACCAAGCAAAACCCATGGAACTTACTAAGGTCGAAATTCCCAAAACCCACAGTGTCTCAATTGGGGAACGCGTTGAAGTCGTCGTTATCCTTCATCATCGTCAGAGATCCTTTGGAACGGCTCTTGTCAATATATGACACGATCGTGTCGCCAAAGAATCACAAGAGCTACCAAAAATTGAAGGACCAGATTAAAAAAATGAACGGAAGGCGTATCATACTGAGAAAGACACCATCATTCTCAGAATTCATCAACTACGTCATCAGGTTCAAAGATAACAGCGAGGAATGGGCGCCAATGCATCGATTGTGCTCGCCTTGCACTGCCAACTTCACTGTGATAGCAAAGGTAAACTAAATGTTCAAACTAACACTGCAACCAAACAATAATAAAAAAAGACTTGGTGAGGGTACTGCTAAGAACTATTGAAACGCCGCAAATTCTTTCTATTCCTAGGACCAGAAGCATGGAGAAAATGGGGGGAAACAGTGAGTGTGGAGTCTCCCGGACTCATTTCTACCGATTCAGTGTCCAATATCTAGAGGAAAATGATAACCCACACGTCTAGATACCCAAAATTCTCAAAAAGTCACATTCATAATAGTTAGGTAGATACCAATTTTGACCCAGGACCAGTCTCATTGGATTCAGCGTTCAACATTTCGGGGAATACGATACCCCACACGCCTAAGTCGTGGAAAATTTCGAACATGGGGAAAATGGGGGAAACAGTGGGTGTGGCGGGTACCGGACCCATTCCAATCGATTCAGGGTCCAAAATTTAGTGGAAAATGATACCCCACGCGCCTAGGTACCAGAACTCTCGAAAACACATATTCAAAATGGGTATATTGGTACCCATTTTGACCCATAACCTCATCCAGAGGGTGCAAACCGTTCCGGGACCCATTTCATTGGATTCAGCGTCCAAAATTTTGTGGAAAATAATACCCCACTCGCCTAGTTCGCAAAAAATCTCGAAAATCCATTTTTCAAAACACACATTTTGTCCCCTACCCCCAAAATTTGATCCAATCGATTTGGAAAAAAGTTTCGAGGACTAACTAAGGCAGAAACGGGTCCCTGACCAAAATTTCAGACTTTTAGAAAATTGTCTACTACCAAATACGGGATGGACGGCGGACGGACATTTGACTTTTCTAGACACCATGAAACGCCCAGAAAAAAATTTTGGTCAACCTTTTGCATGAAAACATAAGTTGATTATTCAAGGAATGACCAAACAAAAATTGGAACCCAGAATAAATTTAGAGCTTTGGTACAAAAGAAAGGAATTTTGGAAAGTACACTTTGACAAACTAAACGAACTGTTATTTGCCCAACAAACTGTGTTATTTTCGTATTGAATTTCAGTTCGAAACGTTGCAAGACGACCAAGAATACGTGATAAGGAGAGCGGGAGTGGAAGATATGTTACCACCCGCTCAAGTGAGATTGCAATTTTCAGCTCACAGAGTTGATGAAACGAAAGACTTGAAATTGAGAGAACGATACTCCAGTTTAGATGGAAAACTTATTCTAGAGCTCTTGGAAATGTACAGATTGGATTTTGATATGTTTGGCTACGACACGACGAAATATTATGAAATGATCAAAGAATTGATAATAAAATGATGCCATTAGTTGGAGAAATTGATTTATCACCCCATTCGATTTGTAACTGTGCCACTTACTCGATAAGACGGTGAGAAGGAAGATGTAGTCAGAGAACGTGATGAGCCCTGAGCTTCCAAGTTTGTAGAATATGCTGTCTTCATCCAAAGCCAATTCCAATTTCATGTGGACATTCTAAAATACAAATATTGAGCGTGAGAGGATGGAAAAGGAACGAAAGGTGATATCATTCCAAGCCTCAGTTATTGTTCTCCTTTCTTAGAAGGTTTTGGGGGACAATATGTAGTCGGTATAACCATTGATGTGGGTAAATACTGAAATTCACATTCAGCAAGCTTTCCTATTCCTCGCAGGAATCGAGAGTTCCCCAAAATACTAATTTTCGGTAATTTGTTTCCACTGCCACTGAAGGAACCAACAGGAGTTGGTTATTCCTCGGACTAGGTGCGTAGAGACTCATTTCTTCAACATGGGGAAAATGGGGGGAACAGTGTCTGTGGTGGGTACCGGACCCATTCCAATCGATTCAGGGTCCTAAATTTAGTAGAAAATGATACCCCACTCGCCTAGATCGCCAAAAATCTCTAAACTCCATTTTTTTAAAAACACATTTTGACCCCCCCCCCCCCCCTCTCAAATTTGATCCTACCGGGCTGAAAAGTTTTGAGGACCAACAAGAGCCAGAGACGGACCCCTGACCCAAATTTCAGATTTTTAGACATTTGTCTACTACCACAGTCGGCGTGGACGGCGTACGGACATCTGACTTTTTTGAACCAGACACCTTGAAACGCCCAGAAAAAAAACGCTGCAAATTCTTACACAGGGGTTGGTTATTCCTCGGACCAGGCGCATGGAGACTCATTTCTTCAACATGGGGGAAATGGGGAAACAGTGGGTGCGGCGGGTCCCAGACCCATTCCAATCGATTCAGGATCCAAAATTTAGTAGAAAATGATACCCCACACGCCCAGGTACCGGAAATCTCGAAAACGCATATTCAAAATGGGTAATATATACCCAATTTGACCCATAACTTCTTCCAGTGGGTGCCAATCGTTCAGGGACCCATTTCATTTGATTCAGCGTCCAAAATTTAGTGGAAAATGATACCCCACACGCCTAGGTTCCAGAAATCTCAAAAACACATATTCAAAATTGGTAATATATACCCAATTTGACCCATAACTTCTTCCAGTGGGTGCCGATCGTTCAGGGACCCATTTCATTTGATTCAGCGTCCAAAATTTAGCGGAAAATGATACCCCACTCGCCTAGATCGCCCAAAATCTCGAAATTCCATTTTTCAAAAATCACATTTTGACCCCTACCCCGCCCAAATTTGGTCCGATCGGGCTGAAAAGCTTGGAGGACCGTCCTAGGCCGGGAACAGACCCCTGACCCAAATTTCAGATTTTTAGAAAATTTTCTACTACCAAAAACGGCGTGGACGGCGGACGGACATTGACCTTTTTTGATCTAGACATCATGAAACGTCCAGAAAAAAATTTTGAGCCGAATCGGAGAGGTTGACCTTTTGCATGAAAACATAGGTTGATTATTCAAGGAATAACCAACCAAAATGTTGGGCCGAATCGGAGAGGTTGACCTTTTGCATGAAAACAGGTTGATCATTCAAGGAATATCCAACCAAAAACTGAACCTTAATAATCCATCTGTTTTCGTTATTTTCTAATTACAAAATGAAATGAACTTTTTGTTCTCCATAAATGCCCCTGAGCAACGTACGTACAGGCATCACGGACGATTCATGTCAACAATCATGTAGCAAATTGTATTTTCTGGAATGTATGTTTATCCCTCATTGGTACCGAAGTTTTGAACGAGGATTATGTAATCGCTTCTTTAGCTACACTGAGAGCTGCTAGTAAGTATTCAGCAACTACTAAAAGCAACATGTGATAACAAGTAATAACTGATTCTTGAGATAAAATTGTTTCAATTGATATTTCTGTGACATGCATTCCCTAGATGGCTCTTTTCTTGGTGACTAGTACGTGGTTACACCGGAATTCCATCAGTGCATCTCCAGAACAGTAGTGGTAAGACAAAGTAAGTCTTCACTGAAGAACTCGCCTAATACCTCGTATGGCCTGCTTCAGCACTTTACATGCCCTTAGATCATCAAAATGTCCACCATTTACATAAAACTACCCCTTGCACATTTCACCCATTATTTTTTCGACTATTTACATGAGGAAATTGTGGGACAACTATTCCACTTTATTGACCTGCCATTCACGAGCGGTTTTTCTGACAGGCCAGACCAGAGGGTTCGGGCTGTGTGTTTCTGAAGTGCATGACAGGTTGGGCTAACTCACTAAACCGCAGGTTTGGGCCTTCAGCTAAGGCTCACAGGTTTAGCGGGCTCACTTCTTGTCTGCTGGGGAACGTCAAAAAGTTCAAAGTGGGAAAACCCGCGGTTTTGGTTAGTTATACAATGAATAATCAACCTGTTTTCATGCTAAAAGTCAATCTCTCCGATTAGGCGCAAAATTTTGCGCCTTTCAATTTCTGGGCGTTTCAAATAGTTTAGATCAAAAAAGCCAAATGTCCCCACCGACTCTGGTAGTAGAAAAAATTCTAAAGATCTGAAATTTGGGTCAGGGGTCCGTTTCCGGCTCTAGTTGGTCCTCGAAAATTTTCAGCCCGATCAGACCAAATTTGGGCGGGGTAGGGGACAAAATGTGTATTTTGAAAAATGCATTTTCACGATTTTTGGCGATCTAGGCGTGTGGGGTATTATTTTCCAATAAATTTTGGAAAGCTGAATCCAATGAAATGGGTCCCAGAATGATTGGCGCCCTCTGGATGAGATTATGGGTCAAAATGGGTGCCTACTTACCCATTTCGAATGTTTTTTTTTTTTTCGGGATTCTCTGGTACCTGGGCGTGTGGGGTATCATTTTCCACTAATCATGGACACTGAATCGATTGGAATGGGTTTGGGACCCGCCGCACCCACCGTTTTCCCCATTTCCCCCATGTTTTTAAATTAGTTTCCATGCGCCTGGTCTGACGAATAACCAACCCCTGTGTAAGAATTTTTAGCGTTTTGATGATGTATTTTCGGGATTTCTGGTGCCTAGGCGTGTGGGGTATCATTTTCCACTAAATTTTGGACCCTGAATCGATTGGAATGGGTCTGAGACCAACCACACCCACTGTTTCCCCCATGTTGAAGAAATGAGTCTCCATGCGCCTGGTCCGAGGAATAACTAATCCCTGTGAAAGAATTTGCAGCGTTTTTGATACCCAAAACCCGCGGGTCCAGGACTATTGAACATGCTCGACGGGTCTGAGGCTAAAGACACAAGTTTTGTGGTACTACAGAAGGTTCGACTGCAATTGAACTTGCAGTTCTCAAAACTGTTTGTAGGTGAAATCGAAGTCGAGTCGTCAAAATCCGAAGGTTTCTCTTCGTCAAAACTGCACGTGTGGTGATAGACAGGTCAGAACTTTGCTCTTCGGAACCTTCGGTTTAGAACTGGAGGTTGACTACCTCCACCGACGTTTAGGCCAGACCGGCAGGTTTTCCAAAAAATCCACAATACCCGTCGGAAAAACCTCTCGTTTATGGCAGGCTACTAGAAGCATTTCCGTTCTACAAGTCAATTATTCCCAAATCGTCAACTATCCTTGAAACCCAGTAGTACAGGTGACTGATGATAATATAGAGACTGAGAAATGAAAGAGGGCTGAGGAATTTATAGAACGGGAGATAAGAATGGATAAACAAAACACACAAAATATATCAACAAAATATTGGAACTCTGTAAAAATGTTGTTTGTTTCATATATGCATTTGACCCGTTACTTACCAGTGGGCTCATTTGACCAAAAAGGTAAGTCAAATGATTATGTTTATTTAGAATTGAATTGGAAAAAAATCGAATTTGAAGATTCTATTAAGGTGTATATAAAATCTATCTTTGAGACTATTTCAATTAAAAAGGCTCCTTCAAACTAAAAAGTTCAAGTTAGAAATTAATATTTTTGAAGTAACATGCAGTGTTACAATTAAACCAAATTTGTTACCCAACTAGATAAACATCTTCCAGAAAGTACTGCCCGCACTACATCAGCGGGAGGAAGGATCAACAACAGGATAGGTAAATACGCGGAGACAAAGCGATATAAGTTTAGAACTAGCTAAAATGACGTTCATCTTTCTTAGAAGTCATGTTGCAGCAGATTTTGATCAGCAATTGTCGATAATGTGGCCTCTGCAGCCACCATTCAGAACCACTGTACCAAGCAAGGCACTAAGTGCACACAACTTCCTACAGCCTTCAAGGAGTTAACTCCATTGCAGTCAGTTTGACCACGACAGCCAATGATGTTGTGATGCGAAGCTGATGTAGTAGCATCAGCTTGTACAACAAGAGCTTTTCTCTGGCGCCTTGACGTTATATTTTGACATGTTGACCATTTAGCTCACAGGAAAGTTTGAATAAAATTGCTCATAAACTACCATAGGCACCATTGCTGTTCATGAAAAACCTAGGTAGATGGCAATCATGACAACAACACCAACCGGCGATATTCATGTAGAGAAATAAGGGAGATTTAAAAAATAAAATAGAAAAATGTACCAACAACCAAGATGTGGTTGACGGTTGTATATATATGCCTAATATATATCTCTTCAGACCAACGCTACCTCATGCATTGAAGCGTAGAGCAAAAAATACTTGAGGACCACATGGAACAAACATAAAACATCACCTTAGGGGGATGGAAAACAAATTAAATCGAAAATACAGTTACAAGCATACAAAATAGTTCCATTTTGTACAGCAGTTCTGATTACTTACAAAAGGAAAGAACATGCATTTTGGGATCCCATGCAAGAAAGGAATAAACGAAAACGAGAAAGAAGTTTGGATAACAGTAAATACCTCGGCATGGTTCTGTAACAAGAGACAGATAGCTTTAAATACGAAGAATAAGATTTGGACTAAAAAATTAAAACGTTTAACGGAGGCAACGTGAGTTTTCACATTCAAACGATTAGTTAAATTTCGGTATTTGTGAGGAAAGTACCCCGTCGAAAGAAGACGAGGTTCAGTGCTCTGATAAGGATAGTGTGAAATGTGAAAATCGAAGTGTTCAGGAGAAGGCGACTCGGTAAGAACGGAAGTAAACAGGGCAATACAAGGAAGTTACAGCGAATAGTTTTACGAAGGTTTCGAAACGAGATCGGCAAAAACGAACGATTGCTACAATATGCTTCAAAAGGGGGGATCGACATTCAACATAAATATGGAAATCTAAACATAGAAACGGCCATACAGTTAGATTAACAAGCTCTTGGAAGACCAGTGACAAGTAGTCAACAACAGCTGGAAGAATGGGAGGAGGATTTCCTCAAAGTGGGTCCCCCATTAGATGACGTGGGGCAACATTGGATGTGGTACGTTGAAGTGTACTTACCTTTGGATCGTATCTTTTGTATTGGTCGAGTCCCAGTCCTGAAAAGCATTCAAGAAAAAGTGTTTTAGAATTCAAGTCGTTAGAGAAGTAGTTGAAATGAATGCGAAAGACACCTTAGTTGAAGTTGAATTAATATCAAAAATATGTTATTCATTACAAGAATCGGAGTGCTAGATGAACAATTTTAAAAGCCCTGCATAGTTCTCATGAGCATTCAAGTACGCGCGACGCCCCTAACCGGCTTATACCAATGAGTTTGATACTACACATCTAGGATATAATTAAACAACCCAACTGATAGAACAACAAAGAGTTTAACGGAGCTACTGCCACTGTCACTGGCACATTTCAAAGTCGTCAGAAGACCGTTGACACCGTGGATGCTGACAGAGGGCTTGACAGGCGGCTTAGCATTCCAAAGAAGGAATCGTATTTAAGATACCTGCATCTAGCTTTAAAGGCTATTCCGGCCTTCAAGTTCACCTCAAGGCTAGCGTGGGAGTGCCTTCAGTCCCTGAAGAGGCTCGCAAGGAGGAACGCGGTGACGCTCCTCTGGGTGCCGGGTCGTCAGGGTATTTGAGGGAACAAGGATGCCGACCTCTTCGCCAAGCAGGGGTCGGCGTCCTCTCCTATGGGACCTCCAAATGCTACCTGAACCAGCAGGTCAGGGAGCGGGCAGAGGCAACCTGGTCTGAGGCAGTCCAAGCTCCTTATTTCACCAAACTCAAAGAGGGCAAAGACCCTCCTCACGTTGAGCAGGAAGGAGCTTAGAATCCTCACGTCCAGCGTACACTGCCCTCTCAGATACCACCTGGGCAAGCTGGGCAAATCAGAGACAATAAACTGTAGCCGAGGAGACGGAGACAGCTGTGCACGCGCTATGCGAGTGTCCGGCTTTCGCTGGCAGTCGGCTGCGGATCTTCGGTAAAGGGCTACCCAGCCCAGCTGACATCGCAAAGATGGCCCCTGAAAGGATCCTCCACTACCTCAGGGAGGCCCTTTATTAGTAAGGGCGGACGGGCACAATAGACCCATGGAGGTCGCAGCGCCCAGGGGCAGTACTGCCCTTTGCCCCCAACATGAAGGGAAAAAAACCTGCATAATGCGCGGCGCACCAGACAAAACATCGGATGTTTCTCACTCAATTTTGGGAACTGGATGTTGATTTTTTTTTTTTTTTTTTTTTTTTTTTTTTTTCGTTCTTGTACAACGCGTTAAATAAAGCACCTAGGAGAGCCAAAGAAATTGGAAATTACCAGCCTCCATGCCTCTCGAACCAAAAATCGATTCTATTTTCGATAGAAACACGGGGATATGTGCAAGAAATAGCGTGATTCAAGAACCTGTTTGCGAGGATAACAGCAACCTCGTAACTTGAAAATGCACATTTCGCTAAAACTGCACGAAACAATTGATTCAATTTACGAATCAATTTTTCATGCCATTCTCAGTGAAAAACGCTGCAAATTCCTACCTAGGGGTTGGTTATCCCTCGGACCAGGAGCATGGAGACTAATTTAAAAATAGATTCAGTATCCATAACCTCTTTCGGTGGGCGCCAATCGTTCCAAAACCCGTCTTATTAGATTCAGGGTCCAAAATTTAGAGAAAACGGATACCCTACACGCCTAGATTGCCAAAAATCTCGAAAATCCATTATTCGAAATAAACATTTTGTAAAAACCCCTACATCTACCCCTCCCAAATTTGGTCCGATCGGACTGAAAAGTCTCGAGGACCAACTAGAGCCGGAAACAGGTCCGTGACCAAAATTTCAGATTTTTATCCAAATTTTCTGCTACCAAAATCGGTGAGGACGGCGGACGGACATTTGCTAATTTTGATCTAGGCACCTTGAAACGTTCAGGAAAAAAAATGTGGGCCGAATCGGAGAAATTGACTTTTTGTATAAAAACATAGGTTGATTATTAAAGGAATAACCAACCAAAATTTGGACGTCAGCTATCGAATGAAATAATAAGCACATACTACATTATTGTAGCTAATTTAGTACCCCGCCATGGTAATAAGCAGTGTTCACCAACAACTAAATGCAAATTACATGCTCGGTGCATCATGCAGGTGTTACGAATAAACCTAGTACCATCAGGACTATGAGGATACTATCTAATATGCGCAGTTTTTAAACAAAACCTGTTATCCTAGCATCACTGATGAGTGTATTATGTGGTGTCAAGAAATCGCACGATTGTAAGAGGTTGTATTCAAATTCAGAAATGCAGGGTAGAGAAGGCAACAAAGGAAATTGCAAAGAATAGAGAAAATGTTGGGTCGATGCCATAATAGAACACTAAATGAAGGCAACATGGCAAGAATATGTGACAACTGACTGAACAGGCGACTGGAAACGGACAAACAAAAAGGGACGAGTTACCATCGGGTTGCTTGATTCCTGGGGTCATGGATCGGAGGAAATCGTCTGGTGTCATGAATACTTCGTGACTTTCATTTGAGCCGTGAACATGAGAGACTTGAAGCGTCGCAAAGTAACGGAAAACTTTATCGGGAGTTGAGAAGTGGCGCATACGGTTCTCATATTCTATTATCTGGCAACACGACACACTTCGACGTTAGCGAGATACAGTAAAGTAAAAAAGATCAAGAGACAACAACGGTGGCTTAGGAAACTAGGCATCGCCACCACCATCAAATTTTACTGAATATAACTGCGTACGTCAAGAGGAACTCAGAGCGGGCAATATTTCTCAACACGAGCATATTTTAGCGCCCGGTCGGAGGATGTATTCATTACCTATCGATTACCTGATACATGATAGGCTTTACGCACTCCAGCTAAATATTAGTACGATAATTTTGACCAAACATGCTCTAAATTCGAAGAGAATATACCAAGAACCGAAAGGCAATCAATTGTTACCCTTTGTTAGTAAGACACAATTTACTAGTGAACTACCTCGAGCTTCACAACCAACACATATCCAAAGATATTTTGGAAAAAAAAAAAAAAAAAAAAAAAGGAAAAAAAAAAAACTCTTATTTCTATAATTTTTAAAAAACCTCAAATAATCCTCAGGAAGGGCTTATAAATCTGTACAATCTCGCGCGAAAGAAAAAAGAGAACGCGCTCTGCATGGTGATTCACATCCTTCCAATCGTTGGTGTAGGAAGAGCACATTTCCTAAGACACCAATGTAACATAATCGGCTTCCGAGAATGTAAACACACTACACAACCGTTCGACAAGGGCGAACATGAAGTACACACTGTGCAAGAGCTGTGAAACAACAAGACCCGTTGCTGCCAAGGACTCTGGCTTTGACGAGTGAGAGCACAGCCCAGACTACCTAAGCCCAAACCATAACAAGCAGCCGTTAGCCCAATGAGCTGTCTTTTCTACGTCAAACGAAGATAACGAGGATCACTCAACAGCCTTCTCCAGTTACGTTAGTATGGCTAATGTCAAAGCGGTAAGTTAGAGCAAAGATGCACGTTAGGAGAATGGATTTTCACATTTTACCCTCTGGCTGCAACCACCCTGGGGTCATAGACCTAAGAAAATCTTCGGGCGTCATGTAAATTTCGGAATAACCGTCGTCGGCAGCCAATT
>CM034000.1:6557059-6577051 GCA_019603395.1 Cyrtorhinus lividipennis
TGCCCTCCCTTTGACGTCTGCCATTTCTCTTACGGTTGTCTACACTATGTTGATTCGTCCAGTATGGCAGTATGTTTGCGAGATATGGGGTTCAGCAGCAAAGACATGTACAGAATGTGCAAACAATACAAAATAGAGTACTGAGAATAACGAGGAACGGAGCTTTGTACGAAACTCAGAGCTGCATTGTGATATGGATAAGCCCATCGTTTCAGAAGTAATCAAATAAACCTATAAACGCCTCAATACTTCCATGCCCAACCACCCAAATGCCATGATTCGCGAAATCGGTGAACGTGCACCGCCATTACCACCTGAAAGGAGGCTCTAGAAAAATGCTGCAAATTCATACACAGGGAAGGTTGTTCGTCAGATCACGAGCATGGAGACTCATTTCAATCGATTCATCGTCCAAAAATTAGTGGAAAACGATACCCCAGACGTCTAAGTCGTCAAAAATGTCGAACATGGGGGAAACAGTGGGTGTGGCGAGTATCAGACCCATTCCAACCGATTCAGGGTCTAAAATTTAGTGGAAAATGATACCCCACACGCCTAGGTACCAAAAATGCAAAACACATTATCAAAATGGGTAATAGATAGCCATAGAATCGCATGGTGACGACAGAGAGGGGAGGCAAATTTTAAAAATTACCGCGAAAATACCCACCAATTTTAAAAATTACCGCGAAAATACCTACCTCGTGGGTTCACCTTGCAAACTAAAACCTTGATTCGTCCTGTTACGTTGGCAGCGCTATCATGGAGGCAGTGGATGTCAGAGGGGGGCAGAGAGGGGAGCTCTTATCTGTCAGCCGGTACGTCAGAGGGGGCATGACGTCAGAGAGGGGGGCTCTTATCAGTCAGCTGATGATAGGCAGAACCCCCATTTTCTCACTACTGGAGATTGGACTCTCATGAGGAAAATTAGTTGGTGAATCCTGCTTCGACATCTGTTAATCAAACCCAGGTATGCTTCGAGTCTAGAATGAGTCCCAGGTACCTTTATCGATCTGAGTTTGGATTTTGGATGCCACTCAGTCTGACTTGAGGAGGTCTTATATTTTTGAGTTAAGTGAAGGTGACGATTGTAGACTTGGTGGAATTCATGGATATTCTTCATTCTTATACCATAGACCTACCTCGTCGAGAAATAGTTGCATATTATTTTCTACCTCTTGACACTTGTGAGGACTGCAGAGAGCAGCAATATCATCCGCAAACTGAGCTACAGTGACCTTTAATGGCGCCGGGAAGTCACTTGCATATAGGAGATATAGAAAAGGCTCCAGAACACTGCCTTGAGGAATCCCCTGCTTTGATTGCTTTTGAAGGAGACACTGCGCTGCCACATCTCACAGAATGTGTACTGTTGCGAGATTATACCTGCACCAGTCTCCTGGGCGACCAGCATTACAAGGTCAACAACCTGTGGAGGGCTAAGGGTGCTGGAACCTTCTCATTTGCTCGAGACAACACGTCGAGTTCCCAGAACCAGGGAAGATTCGAGAAGGTTCTCGACCAAGGGAGCGAGCATAAAAGGGACCGAGGAACGCCGCAGAGTTCAGTTCAGTGTGATTGTAAGTGTGTGAATGAGAGACAGTGTATTTGAGTGAACAATTGTAATAAATTATTTACAAAGAACATGAATCGTTACAGTACATTGCGAGAGGTTAGACTGGATTAGCCAATAGCAGGCTAATATTCCTACATTCACAAATCAGCCTTTTTAAAGCAGTGAATTTGAGAAGAAAATATAACCAAATTTTGGAGCGATGCTGACTGTTTTCTGTCATTCATTCGTCGTTTCAACGGAATCCCAACGAAGAATCAATGCAAACAACTTTCCATTTCCAATTATTTTTTCCTCCCATACCCCCTCAGAGCACACGGTATCTTAAAAAAGCGCTTGCGCCCTCGCTCCACCACCTCACGTACAATTCAGCGAACAATAAACAAAGCGAAAAATTCTTCCGCTGGAACTGGAAAGGGGAAAACTTTCTAAACAATACGAGTTTTCGAGTACCTAACGAATACTCGTTCGAATATTTTTTCGCTCAAAACGAGGACAAACAACAGCGAATGCCGTGAATGTGACAATACCTATTCGCGCGTCCGGGAGAGCCTTTAAAAATAGATTGCTTTATTTACGGATGAGAATCAGCCTCACTCAATAGACTTATTGGCCCACGATTTCGCTCAATAATAATTCTCATGTAATATTCATATCGTTTGGATTCACCGATGGCGAATATTGCTTTTCAAATTTAATTTAATTTGCAAATATTTGGGACCGACTGCAATCGCGTAATTGCTATTGACGGTTCAGTTGCCTTCGTTTGGATATTGGGAGTAAATGAATATAATGGATGCGGGTTTATTATTTTATTGGCGTATGGGATATGGCAGGCTCATAAGTTGCATTGTAGAGTATCATGGCGTCTATTCTGTTTGACCAGGTTCTTCAAGTGGCTCTACTTTGTCTTTCCGCAGATTTTTTTAAAGCATTTAGCATTTATTTAGAACACATCTAGAATACAGCAAAGAAATTGATGTTCCAATGCTAGCCCCTTGTAACCTTAGCTGTGCTGAGGGGAGGAGTCGCCGGTTAACACACATGTACATTACCTGGTGCTTTGTTATTTTTTAAACTTTCGATGGCGTCCTGAACATCTTCAATGTCCGGTGGTTCTGTGTCTTCAACCATTTTTAACAGTCCGTCCAATCAGGAACAAACATGCTACCAAGCACTTCACACTGCAGTTTTTCACTATTCTAGGACATCACTTTTCAGCACTTAATCCTCTTTTTCGTGATATGGCAGCTGTAATCTTGGCCAATACAATGGAGCAAGCGAAAGAGAAGTTGGATGAGACCATGTACAGAGTGGGAGCATGGATGGATGGACACAGTCTCTCACTAGCCACCGCCAAGACAGAGGTGGTACTATTTACACAAAAACGCATCCCAAATATCATGCAAATCAGAGCGGGGGAAGTTGAGGTGGAAACAAAACCAGTAACAGGTACTTGGGAATTATGCTGGACACCAAGATAACCTTTGGGGAGCACATAAGGATGGCAGCAGCCAAGACAGCAAAGACAACTGCAGCCCTGAGTCGACTAATGTCAAACATCCAAAGACCTAGACCGTGTAAGAGACAACTATTAATGTCAGTTGTACACTCCATCCTGCTTCCTGCTATATGGGGCAGAAGTATGGGCGGACGCTCTGAATGTCAAATGCCACCAAAAACGGATGCTCACAGTGCAAAGAAGAGGGGCGCTTCGCATTGTGAGCGCCTATAAGACAGTATCAGAACCAGCCGTGCTCCTCCTGGCAGGAGTGATACCAATACATCTGCTTGCAAGGGAGAGGAAAAGGATGTACGAGCGACGGGAAGAGGAGCCCTGGCCTCAGTTAGCCAAACAAGAGCAGGGAACACACACTCGACTCCTGGCAGGAAATCTGGGAGACAGAAACAAGAGGAAGATGGACGGCTCGACTGGTGCCCAATATACGTCCCTGGCTAGAGAGGAAACACGGTGAAGTTAACTATCATATGACGCAGTTCCTCTCGGGTCACGGGATGTTCTATCAGTATCTCCATAGGATGCGTATTGTGGAATCTCCAGGATGCCTACATTGCACCAACGAAGAGGACAGCGCTCAACACACATTCTTCGAATGCGAGAGGTGGGAGAGAGAGCGATGGCAGATTGCAAGGGAGCTAGAAATGACCAGCCCTCCCACCCCCGAGGATATGATGACCAGGGTGCTCGAGAGCAAGTCAAAGTGGAATGCCGTGGCAGGGTACATCCAAAACATCCTGGAAGGCAAGCTCGACGAGGAAAGGGCCCGGCAATGGGAACTTCAGGCAAACGGGACCAGCTAGCAGGCAGAAATCGGAACCCAGCCTGAAGTAATGTGCCAAACAGCATCTCCACATGCCCGGGTCTTTGGTACCCCCCCCCCTCCCCTCCAACCATTTCTTTGTTTTCACACACTCACCTTTTCCGCGGACGCTGAAGTTGGCTGCGGTGCTGAAGGGGAGGAACTCAACTTGAGCTGTTAAGGGCTCTTATGGGGTGGACTAGTGGTGATCGTCACCCCTATTTTGCCGCTTTCCTTACTCAACACCTCCGCTTTTCGTTTGGTGCCCAGCCTGAAGTAATGTGTCAAACAATCCCACACCTCACCATACAATCTTCAGAAACTCATCTCTCTTCACCCGTAACCACTCGAAGTGGGCACATAACCACTCAATAGCACGTCAGCATTCCTATAACAGCTCACTTGTAAGTTATGGTGCCCTGAGACGCATGTCTGAAATGTTCACTCCCCCTTTACAACCCTTTCGGCTACTTGAAGGAGGTTTGTTATTCCCGCGTCTTTTCGGCACCCATTTCGCTACCTTTTAGCACCCAACTCAAATGGATTTTCAGTGAATGATCCCCTTGCGATATCGGAAATGGCAGTCTGGTTTAGTGACGCCTTTAGGGAGCGAATTACCATAAGATGGAGAGACACGATCAGGGCATTGATTTAGCGCGTTCCCTACGGAATGCTGCTAGGATTGATCCTTATTGACTTTACTGGATCAAGGAGGGTTCCCGTCCTCGAGAAAATACAGGATTCCTGACTGACTTTATATCTTAATAGTATTCAGAAAGTTGATTCAAGTGAATGACGAAGAACAACATTCTTATTGGAATTATTATTTTGGTTTGCCTCTTGCTGATTTTGGTTGGTAATACCTTGAATAATCAACCTATGTTTTCATGCAAAATGTCAATCTTTCCGATTCGGCTCAACATTTTTTTCTGGACGTTTTAAGGTGTCTAGAGCGAAATAAGAAAATGTCCGTCCGCCGTCCACGCCGACTTGGGTAGTAGACAATTTTCTGAAAATCTGAGATTTTGGTCAGGGGCCCGTTTAGGTTGGTGATTCCTTGAATAACCAACCTAGATTAGATTAGATTAGATTAATTACACAGGGGTAAAGGGGGCGTCCATCGCCGTGACCGCCCCCCACACTTAGACCTAGTGGCCCATTGTGCTAACCCCTGGAGCTCATCTTGACCGAAGATCCGTGTTCCCGACTAGATCCAGCAGAGCTCCGGCCAGGTTCTCCTGGTTGAGGAAGCCCCCTTGGTCCGAAGTTACGAAGGTTCTGAAACGCCTGTGTTCCAGGGCAACACAATTGAAGACGATGTGAGGCGCTGTCTCCTCGTCTTCGCCATGGAATCTGCAGTCAGGGGTACCATTGCGCACCCCAATCCTGCATAGATGCCTCCTGAAGTCCCCGTGTCCTGTAAATAAGCCAACGGTGAGTCTCAGGGAAGCTCTGTTAAGGTTAAGGCATCTCGTGGCCCTTCCTTTGTTGGGACCAGTCATCATGGTGTGACCGTGTTCTTGCCGCGGCGTCCGCTCCCAGCGCTTCTGGTGCTGGGTGGGCAACCCAGGTTGCCAACAACCCCAATAGTAGGGTGCGGGAAATTCCTAGGCATGGTTCAGGTCCCGTAAAAACAGTCCCCGACCCACGCCTAGCCAGAGCATCAGCTCGGTCATTACCCTCAACCCCTGAGTGGCCTGGGACCCATGTGAGGACAACCTTGTTTGTTCCACTCAGTATTTGGAGGGCCTTCCCAGCACTCAAGCATCAGCCTCGAGTCACAGCTCGATCCCATTAGGGCCTTGAGTGCTGCTTGGCCGTCAGAGAAGATGTGGATCCGCCTCCTCATGTAATCAACCTATGTTTTCATAAAAAGGTCAACCTCCCCGATTCGGCTCAAAAGTTTTTTCTGGACGTTTCAAGGTGTCTAGATCAAAAATGTCAAATGTCCGTCCGCCTTACGCCGTCCGGGCTTTTTTTTTTTTTGTAGTAGAAAATTTTCTGAAAATTTGACATTTGGATCAGGCGTCTGTTTCCGGCCTGGGTCGGTCCTCGAAAATTTTCAGACCAATCGGACCAAATTTGGGCAGGGGAGGGGTCAAAATGTGTATTTCGAAAAATGGATTTTCGAGATCTCTGGTACCTAGGCATGCGGGGTATCATTTTCCACTACATTATGGACGCTGAATCCAATGAAATGAGTCCCAGAATGATTGGCACCCACTGGAAGAAGTTATGGGTCAAACTGGGTATGTATCCACCCATTTTGTATGTGCCAAGATTTCTGGTGCCTAGGCATGTGGGGTATCATTTTCCACTAAATTTTGGACCCTGAATCGATTGGAATGGGTCCGGGACCCGCCACACCCATTGTATCCCACATTTGAGGAATAACCAACCCGTGAGCAAGAATTTGCAGGTTTTTTTCTTTTTCTTTTTATGGGCAACAGGATGGTTCGAGAATCAAATCAAGAATTTTATCGGTCTTTCTAAGAAAAGATTCTCAGATATCTCAAATATGGTGGTAAGTAGCAGGATTGACGAAAGAAAAAGAACGCCTGAAACCAGAACGCAATTCCAACCACAAGAAAGTCTTGACCTTGAATTCCTACCTTGAACGAAGAAACCTTTCTCTTTTCCTCGCATAAAGGGATAGTTGCTGACGGCTCTTGAAAAAGTTCTCTCAAAAAACGCATTTCTCAGTTTATTTTGTCTCCTTTTTTTCCCCAACCACAAAGGCCAAGACACAACCGAAATACCGGGAGATAACCCCACTCGTAAATTATTTTTCTCGTTTTCTCGACTTCTTAATAAATCCACGGTGCCGCGAGTTGGGACTTATTTTTATTCATCCACCTATTATTCGCATTCTCGCTCCTCATCAGCTCTTTGGAGAGAGTTCATGCTTTGCGAAAGGTCGAGATTTTTTCTCGTAGAGCGATAAATGTATTTTGAATAAACGACGAGCGCTTTCTACCTCCATCGAGTTCGAAGGACTTCTCACCCCTATGCTTCTGCTATTCATCGACTTTCTGATCTAGTTTTTTGCGATAACAGGCAATGAAAAAGAAGTCCTATCCGAATCCAATGTCGCTGATTCAACCGGTCGGACGGTCTTTATATTCTTTCTGGATAAAGAGCATCCGATTTGAATATTGCTTAGCTATGGAAATAGAATGTACCTTCAAACGATGAGGTAGATTTATTTATTATCTCTGATCGAGATTTGGATAGTGCTTCTTGTTCTCGAGATTTGCGATACCTACAGCGTTCGAGGAGAACTAAAATAAGTTGCGTTGGGAAATTAATATTTACCCTCTTCAGCTCAGCTCTTCCATGCTGCGAATCCCACGTTTGGTTTATCATTCTAGATAACGTGACCATTCGCGTTTTTCGCTCAGGTTTAGGGGTGAAATCCATGAAATCCATTGAGGACCATCGAAACACGTTATTGTTGCATCCGAAAACTGAAGGATTGTGAAATTGGGAATAATTGGAAATACAATTTGCTCATAGGCACCTACGTTGATTCCATGCAATGTTGTTTTTGTTAGGATGATAAGCGCTGCAAATTCTCTCACAGGGGTTGGTTATCCCTTGGGCCAGCAGCTTGGAGAGTCATTCGAATCGATTCAGCGTCCAAAATTTCGTTGAAAATGATACCCCACACGCCTAGGTACCAGAAATCTCAAAACCCCCATATTCAAAATGGGTAGATAGATGAAATATTTTGACCTATGACCTCTTCGGGAATCGTTCTGGGATCCTTTTCATTGGATACAACGTCCAGAATTTAGTGGAAAATGACACCCTGTTCACGTAGATCGTCGAAAATCTCAATAATCCATTTTCCGAAAAACTCAATTTTTTCAATTCACCCATTATTGCGCCTTGCATTGTCCCTGAGCAGCATGGGTTTCTTCGTGGCCGTTCTACAGTGACTAACCTCCTAACATTCCAGGAATGCATCCTTCAGGCTATTGATGCTGGGGCCCAGGTTGACTGTGTGTCAACCGATTTTTCCAAGGCATTTGACAGAATTCCTCATAGCACCATCCTTAGCGCACTTGAGTCTCTGGGTGTCTTTGGTGGTCTTCTCTCCTGGATGCGGAGTTACCTTACGGGTCGGTTGTCCTCGGTCAGGGTTCGTGGTGCTGTTTCTGCGGCTTTCACCTACACATCTGGTGTTCCCCAGGGGTCCCATCTTGGCCCCCTCCTCTTCATCGTGGCTATTAATGGCGTTGGTGCTGTTCTCAAGGGGGTCAACTTTCTCATATTTGCTGATGATATGAAGATCTTCCTTCAAGTGCTTGATCCCTCTGACTCCTCTAATCTCCAGCTTTGCCTCAATGACTTCACCCAGTGGTGTTCGGATGCTGGCCTTTCCCTCAACCCAGACAAATGGTCAGTTATGACGTATCACCGCTTGCTAATCCCTCATATACACCCCTATACCATCAATGGTGTTGCCCTTAGACGTCCCTCTGTGGTCTCCAATCTTGGTGTTCTCATGGACAGGCAGTTGACCTTCAACGAACACATTGCCCAGGCCTCTTCTCGAGCTATGCGTGCCCTCGGGTCTATAAAGCGAAACACCAGGGAGTTCACCAGTACCACTGCCCTCGTTGCCTTCTATCGGGCTATTGTCCAGCCTCACCTGGAGTATGCTTCCGTCGTCTGGAGTCCCTCATACGAGTGCCATGTGGATCAGCTGAACAGGGTATACCGTGCGTTCCTACGTTATCTGGCCTTCAAGCTTGGGGTTCGTCGGGAGGACATGGATTACAGTGCCCTGGGCCGGCAGTTTCATCTGCTCAGCGCCTCTGCCCGCCGGGCTCTCGCAGACATGTCCTCATGCACGGCATCTTCTCTGGGCGCATTGATGCCCAATCTTTGCTAGACCAGTTTGGCCTGCGGGTGCCCCGGCTAGGCCTGCGCTCCTGCGATCTCTTTGCTGTGCCATTCTCACCTACCAACTACATGCGTTCTCGTCCTCTCTGCCGACTTCCCAGAATGGCTAACCTGCTGTCGGCTGAGCATGACATCGACCTGCTCTCGATCTCCCTTCGCTCTCTTCGATCCTGTATCGCCGAAGTCTTCTCACTCCACTGACTATCTTCGGTGCATTTACTGTCAGTAATTTCATCACTGTCTCTGATTCATGGCATGCGTGCGAATGCATTTTATTTTTCTATTTTCTGTAATTGGGCTTGTCCCGTTCTTGTGTAATAAATAAAAAATTGAGGTGGTTAGGCTAAATATTTGACAATTATTCAATGACTGCAACGATTCAGGTTACCTGGTCAATTGCCATAAACTCAAGGCAGCGTTTCAAGTGAACCTTTCACGCAATCCTTCCTCCATTCCTGATGTGCGTATCAGATCATTGGACGTCCTCGAAAGTAGTCACCTTTTGAGGGTATCTAGCATACTTTACGATCTCGACCCTTCAGTTTATTTCGAACTCACACGCACGTTCTCATGGGAAATGACGGGCCATTTCCTTCTCGTGCGTGGGTTCATAAAGGAGTAGCTTTTTGAAATCCCTGGCCATAATTTGTCCCACGTTCTTCTCGTCGTATGAAAAGACGGACATTTCACGGTGACGCCGTTTAAAGGCTTATCGCCACAATACGCAATACAAATACATATGAATAACGTCACTGACACATTCATCTCGCCATGAAACGCCACTTTTTGACTAATTTTGTGCAACAGCTCAAAAAAAAAAAAAAAAAAACCATGAAAACACTCATTCGAAATAGGAAGGTAGATAACCGTTTGGCCCATAACCTCTTCCGGTGGGCGCCAATTGTTCCGGGACCTATCTCATTGGATTCAACGTCCAGAATTTACTCAAAAATAATACCAAATCTGTCTAGATCGCCAAAAATGGATTTTCGAGGTTTTTGGACGCTGAAATAATACACCCACTGTTATTCCCATTTTCCCCATGTTCGAGATTTTCGGCAATTTAAGCGTGTGGGGTATCGTTTTCCACTAAATTTTGAACGCTGAATCGATTGAAAGGAGTATCTTTGCTCCTAGTTCGACGAGTAACCAACCCCTGTGACAGAATCTGCAACGTTCCTAGACATCACGTAAACTGTCAAATTTTGGTTCCTCCGGCATGACTATATAGGGTGATTATTCCTAACAAAACTAAAGTCGCATTGCTATACACCATGCTACAAACCACCCAAATGCAAAGGAATCCTGTCGGAGCAATGCTGCTTGACGTTTTCATGTCCCCTCAATGGTATTTTGAGAGGAGAACAAATGGTACTTAGCATTTAATGCATAATGTTCATCGTATCATTGATATAATTGTACATGCTGATTTAAAGGCTGCAATGTGAAACCTATATGTGGTTGTATGACGCCGTTATTTATCATTTATGTGCAGGACCCAAGGAAAGATGGCCTTCAACTCGCCATGCTGACAATGACGCCGGGCATGATGCTGAAGGACAGGGTGCCGCGGAAAAGGGTAAGTCAACTTTTTCTTCTCATCCCTTCTTCTCACGAACGACCTCGGAGACCCAGAAATGAAGGGCAATTCAATTCAAGCGCGAAGCAGGGGGTGGCCAGCTGGGAGCAATCAGCCCTGGGGTCGAATGACTTTCGTATTTTCGTCGTCAGAAAAGGACCGTCGAGAGGCTCCCTCGTCCTATCAAGCAAAGTAGGGGCCGAGCGGGAAACCGGACAAAGTGGTTGGTATAAAACAACGCGAACCGACTCGTTCGAACGGCTGGTGTCAGTATCCAGAAAGATTTTCGGAGCCGCGAAAACATTTTCCCTAACGCGAAATCCCCTTTCACCTCATTCGTTGCGGATTTTCAAGCCGAACCTCAAGAGACTGAACGGCCTGAGAACAAATTGCCGCAATCACGCGACCACAAAGCGAATCCCCGACACTTGGGCTTTGCTCGGAGAGCCAATGCCTCAGTTCGGCTCTCTTCCACAACGCACACGTTCTGTTTTACCACTTATTTGTAGCCGGAGCATAATCCTACCGATTTATTGCGCGCGCTGTTGGTATTACCATCTATATTAGACGCCTCCATTATTGCTGAATCAAGCCACCCCATTGCTCAGGCTTTCCAGCCGCGAAATCCTCCTTCGCACCTTCATTTATTATAGAGGTCGGGAAAGACACTTTATTAAGAATGGTTTGGTTTACACTTTGTATTTCTTCTTTGATATTATGTAAATCTCGCTATGCACCTACTCCACGTTACATCTAAATGCTCAGCCATTCGATTGCAACAGCATTTTCTGAACATTCAATCTATATTGAAACAGTGCAGAGGAAGGAAAATCTGCAAATTCTTACACACGGGTTGGTTATTCCTCGAATGGGGGAAACAGTGGGTGAGGCGGGTCCCAGACCCATTCCAATCGATTCAGGGTCCAAAATTTAGTGGAATATGATACCCCACACGCCTAGGCACCAGAAATCCTGACACATACAAAATGAGTGGATACATACCCATTTTGACCCATAACTTCTTCCGGTGGGTGCCAATCGTTCTGGGACACACATCATTGAATTCAGCGTCCAAAATTTAGTGGAAAATAATACCCCACACGCCTAGGTAGCAGAAATCCCGAAAACACATAATCAAATTGGGTAATAAATACCCAATTTGACCCATAACTTCTTCCAGTGGGTGCCAATTGTTCTGGGACCCATTTTATTGGATTCAGCGTCCAAAGTTTAGTGGAAAATGACACCCCACTCGCCTAAATCACCCAAAATCTCGAAAATCCATTTTTCAAAAAACCCCTACCCCCTCCAAATTTGGTCCGATCGGGCTGAAAAGTTTCGAGGACCCATCTCGGCTGGGAACAGACCCCTGACCCAAATTTCAGATTTTTAGAAAATTTTCTACTACCAAAAACGGCGTGGACAATGGACGGCGGACGGCGGACGGACATTGACCTTTTTTGATCAGGACATCATGAAACGTCCAGAAAAAAAATTTTGAGCCGAATCGGAGAGGTTGACCATTATCATGTAAACATAGGTTGATTATTCAAGGAATAACCAACCATAGGGACGGCACGATACTCCAAAATATCGATACTGCTTTCGATACGATATTTTTCAAAAAATATCGATACTCGATATTTTCCGATACCGATATTTAAAAAGTATCGATACTCGGTCATATATCGGCTCAAAGTATCGATACCATCGATACTATCGATACTGAGCAATATTTTCAAAACCATCCAAAAAATTGTTCATGGAAAAAATATATAATTTTTCTTTTACCACAAAGGGAAAGGATCACATCAAGCGATCAGCTTAGGTACTTAATTATTTACAAATATTTATTTTTAAAAGCTAAGTTCAAGAAATTAAAAAAAGATGCAGGTTTGTATTTACAGTACCTATATAAAATCACAGCTCAAAAACAGATCAAAAAAATTCTTCCTGGGGAACACTTCCCAGAAATATCAATTTTCGGAACAGTTTGGCAGAAAGCCTGTTCCTCTCTTGAGAATAAAGCGCCTTTGAAAAAAAGCCGTTCAGATGGGACTGAAGTCGCCATCACAATAAGCATTTTACAAGCCTCTTCGTGAAGGTTTGGGAAGACAGTCTTCATTTCCTGACAAATTTGGATAGGATTCGTGTGAAGTAATGGTGTGACAGGATTCCCGAGGTAAACTGTCAATTCATCAGCAGTTTTGGTAGAATCCTTTATTTTCTTCCTGCTACCGTGTGCGAGCTCCTTATGAGTCCCCCAAAAATCATAGGGAGCTTGTGCGACACTTGCCTGTACGTCCTCATCAGATTCGTAAACAATGAGAAGGTTACAGTCAGCTTACAGGTTGTAGAAGAAGTAGATATCGATAAAGGACATTACAAGCGATATATCGTTTTTGTTGAGTGTATGTATATTTTCGAGGGGACAAAACTTTCTTCAGATCATGTATTAGCACCATGGTGTTAATTTTTTTAATACACTTTTTTTTTTAATATACTTTACTAGTAATTTACTTTGGCTTGAAATTACCGATATATCGGCAAAAAATATCGATACTTCCGATATTTTTGTGAAAAGTATCGATACCGATATATTGATTTTGAGTATCACTGAGAAAATATCGATACAAATATCGGTTCCAATACCAAAAAAGTATCGATACTTCGATATATCGGTGGTATCGTGCCGTCCCTAGGAAGGAAAGCTATGTTTGAAAGCTTCTATTTCCTCCTTAAGCTGGCCGTCCACTGGACGCGAATTCGCGCGAAGAGGCGAAGTACGCGAATTCGCGCGAAGAGTTCGCCTCTTAACAAACACTAGCATTCGTATAGGACCCCGTCCACTGGAAGCGCTGTGATCGCGCGAAGTCTAGCGAAGGCGATGAGAACCAAACCAGTTTGTTTCCGAACGCGCGAACAGGCGAACCCGGTGATGGAAATCTATACCTGCCGCACCCTTTTACCTAGCCCACATGTGTAGTCCCCATACTACTTCACTAAACAATGTACCTCATCTGTCTTTCGACCCAAAACAGCTGATAGGACGGGCGAAACTGACAGGAATTCGCGTGCAGTGGACGGGGTTCCGACGCGCGAAGAGGCGTAGAGGCGAAAACTTGCGAATTCGCCTCTTCGCGCGAGTTCGCGTCCAGTGGACGGCCAGCCATAGTGGTTTAGGACTCTGCATGAAGCAGCAGGTAGCAGGTAAGTTTTTAAGGAAAATAGGTTCCTACTTATTCTCAGAAAGTAGGGAATAAGGGAGAACTAGGGAGGCTAAATAGGCTATATCCCAAGAATGAGACAACAAGGAATCTGGATTCCTCAACTATGCCACAAAATTCAAGTGAAGTGAGCAGGGTTTTTCAGTGTTCCTGGCCACCTAAAGGTTAAAAGATGTGAAGACAAAGAGTCTAGACAAAAACAAAGTTCCAAGAAGGAATGAGGTGACTAGGAATAATGGGTTTCCTACCACCCAACCTCTCTCAAAATACAAGTAAAGTGACCCTCTTTTGTCCCACTGAAGTGGGTACCCATAAGTAGTGGACACTTGTTCAATTTCAGTCTTATTTATCTTGTCCACTGCTATGGGTTTGTTGTTAATACTCCAAATTAACTAATCTTGTTTTCCCTGTTATGTTCTGTCTTCTTTGCTGATTGGCGAATGCAGCATTGTGCATCTACGACTGCTCCAATTTGGTAGTTGTTCATAAGATTTATGTCATTTTTGTAGTAGAAAATTTTCTAAAAATCTGAAATTTTCAACCCAGTTTGACCAAATTTGAAGGAGGTAAGGGGTCAAAATGTGTATTTTGAAAAATGAATTTTCAAGATTTTCAGTGACCTAGGCATATGGGGTATTGTTTTCGACTAAATTTTGGACGCTGAATCGAATAAGATGGGTCCCAAAACGATTGGAGCCCATTGGAAGAGGTTATCGGTCAGGTTTTGAATGTGTGTTTTCGAGATTTCTGGAACCTAGGCGTGTGGGGTATCATTTTCCACTAAATTTTGGACCCTGAATCGATTGGAATGGGTCCAGGGACCCGCCACACCCACTGTTTTCCCCATTTCCTCCATGTTGATGAAATGAGTCTCCATGCGCCTGGTCCGAGGAATAACCAACCCGTGTGTAAGAATTCGCAGCGTATTTAAAAGCAATTTTTTCTTCTCCTCCGAGCTCTCCTCAAATCTTGATGTGGGAACAAATTGGACAATGTCTGATGAAGTGAGTCTACTATTAGTCAGACTCCTGAATGGCCCAACTGGGAAATGTCCCGGGTTGTCCGAACGCCCCTAATAACGAAAGTGGCCAAATAAGGTACTCGCCTTGGGGTCAATCAGGGGTTGGCGATCATGTTTGCAGGGTGAGCCCTTCCCCAACCAATTGAGAGCCAGAATAAAGATGTTGGTAATAAGGAAAGGGTGACAAGGTCAACAGATCCCATGTCACCCAATGCTCTTAGTTTCCATACAGGAGAGTCACAAATACGATAATTCTCAAGTTCTTAATCACTTCGTCTTATAACACATATCTCACCCAATTCTCACAACCTAAACAAAATGTGTTGTATTAATTACAAAAATTCAACGTTTTCCATTTCTGAGGAAACTTTAAGCTGAGCTGCAACTTCATGATCCTCCTAGAAAACCACAACATCGCACCACATACTCTGACAGGTGGTCTGACAGTGTCATTAGGTCTTACCCCTGGTCAACTTCACATCCGTTCTATAACCTGGTTGAAAGAACCGCGTTGCAACCTCATTGCACCTGACAGTTTTGTTTTGTTCAGCTCGACTGACCGCAAAGTTCCCACTGTCTTGCTCGCAACTTTCGCTTCGTTTCATCTCACACCGCAATGGTTTCAATAGTGGAGCGGAGTTTTACGAATGCAACCTCAAAAACTGTCGAGTCCAAAACTGGTGGGCCACTTTTTTAACACAGAAAAAACTTAAAAACGCTGTAAATTCGTTCACAGGGGTCAGTAATCCCTCGGATGAATCGATTGGAATGAGTCTCTATGCTCCTCATCCGAGGAATAACCAACCCCTTTGTTTTTCAAATAATTTGTCGTTTTTGTCGCTTGTAAGCCACACCAGACTTTATGTGGTCTATGAGTCAAAATGGGTGCCAAGTTCCTTGGTACGTGGGATCTATGAGTGTAACAGTATTCTGACCATAAGTACTATTAATGGTTCATACAAAACAGGTGCCACCCTGTTATGAATCACTTTCACGGCGCCAATTCATGTGGCTTAGTCTCCCTTGAGTTTCCTCAGGAGATTGCCTGCTTTATCGTTGACATTGATGGACAAAGACCATGCTTGGCAGTAGATGAGTCACTGCTTCCCTCGCAGGGGAGCAAATTGTGGTACAAACAACTAGAGGATGTCCGCAGGGGGGGTATTATCCCCCCTCCTGTGGAACATGGTTGCGGATGGTCTCTTGAGACGACTGGAGGACAATGGAGTCTAGTGCCAGGCCTCCGCAGAGGACTTTGTTCTCGTAGTGTCTGGCAGGTTTCAGGATACCATCAGAGACCTCATGCAAACGGCCATGGGGGTGGTAGAAGGGTGGTGCAGAGAGGTGGGACTCAGTGTGAACCCCTCGAAGACCACCCTAATACCCTTCACCAGGAGGAGAATTCCAGAAAATTTCTGGAAAGTCACACTCTTTGGGAAGGAACTGGAGGCAGCGAGGGTGGTCAAGTACTTGGGGGTAACGCTGGACTCCAAGCTGACCTAGAACACCCACCTCAAGAAGACATGCGAGAAGGCAAAGAAGACGTTCATACTTGTGCGAAGGGCATGCGGGAAAACGTGGGGGCAGACCCCCTAAAACAGTTTCGTGGTTATACACGACAATAGTTCGCCCTGGGATCACACATGGCGCTGTTGTCTGGTGGAATAAAACGGAGCAGGTGACTGCAACCAAGGCCCTGGAAACCATCCAAAGGATGGCCTGTTTGGCTATTACTGGGGCCATTGGGACAGCACCTACAGCTGGGATAGAGACACTTCTTGATCTCCCCCCGCTGGACATCTGGACATACTGCCTCCAATGTTACCGAGACTGGTGCCCCTCCAAGGGGAAGGGGCACGGACGGTTTTGGATAGGTTGAGGGTGTGCCCTTTAGTGCACATGCCCTCTGACTTTATCAAGAGGAAACCTCTAACCGGAAGGAGATTCAATGTGGTCATCCCAGGGAGAGGAGCCTGGACCCACGGATCCCCGGGGTTACTGCCAGGGGATCTGGTGGGTCCAAGATGGGGAACGGATCCGGCCTGTAACTAATCTAATCTAATCATTGACGTGATTTTTCAGGCATTTCAGATGAGCGACGGCACGTTCATTTATTCTTTTGATATGACAGGACGAGCCCAATTACTAAAAATAAAATGATAAGTTCGCACGCAGGCCATGAGAAGGGAAAAAGATGAGTTCAATATCACAGAGGGAAACCCCAAGGAAATGTCAGGGGAGCGATAACACATCAGTGAGACCGAGAACAGGTGAATGTCATCCTCGGCTGACAGCAGGTTGGCAGAGAGGTCGAGAACGCATGTACTTGATTTCTTGATGACTTCTCCAACAGTATCCACTTCGAGGTCATGGTGGAGCCTGTCGCTGCAAACGTATCAAACGGCATCTGAAAACGGTGTTCTGGAATCATTGCAGGATTGCTCTATTGCTGAGAGCAGTACAACCCCACAGCTGCGCCCCATACGTCCATACTGGCTTCAGAACTAGGTTGTAGAGAGTGCGTTTATTAGTTTAATTACAATTTCAATCGCCTACCCATCAACCAGTTCATCCTTTTGAGTTTGAGTGTTAACACGATTTTCTATTTTTAACATGCTCTTTCCAGCGTAGCTCCGCATCTTACGTCATTCTCAGATACTTGGCCTCATTTGAATATGGAACGACTTTGTCATTGAGATAGGTTGAGATAAGTAACTGACGCTCACATTGGCAAAACTGACGTGTACCCAATCATTTTAGTCCTCCATTTTGCCGTCCATTTTTGGTTGGTTATTCCATGAATAATGGGTCAATGTTTTCATGCAAAAAGTCAACCTCTCCGACCCGCCCAAAAAAAATGTCTGTGCGTTTCAAGGTGTCTAGATCAAAATAAGCAGTTCGTCCACCGTCCAAGCCGTCTTGGTAGTAGAAAAGTAGATAAAAATTGGACATTTTGGTTAGGAACACGTTTCCGGCTCTACTTGGTCCTCAAAACTTTTCACCCCGATCGGACCAAATGGGTGGGAGGTGGGGGTAGGGGTCAAAACGTGTGGGGTATCACTTTCGAATTTTGGACGCTGAATCCAATAGAACAGGTCCCAAGGACGATTGACGCCCACCGGAAGAGGTTATGGGTCAAAATGGGTGTCTTATCTATCCATTTCGAAAGTGGGTTTTCGTGATTTCTGGTACCAAGGCGTGTGGGGTATCATTTCCAACTAAATTTTATATGCTGAATCGATTGGAATAGATCAAGGACACTCCACACCCAGTGGTTTCCTCATTTTCCTCTCGCTCCTGGTCCGAGGAATGACCAGGAATGAATGAATCAGCAGCCTTTCCCATGTTTCTAATACATAAATGGTTTAGGTTGATGAACGCTTCCCTGTTCGTGGTTCCGACAGCTTGGACTGCAGTTTCATTTGCAATGGTTGCCGATGAAGATTGAAGGCACACCTAGACAAAATGGCAACAAGGAAGTCATATTGGACACCCAGCGTTGGTTTCAGGGATTGAGGAGCTCATCAAAAGCAGTCGCAGCCTATCCACCAATATTTGAGACGAATATCAGTTCTACCTGGTTGTGAGCGCTCGTCTTGTACCCTTGACCCTGCTACAAGGGCGGTTGGAAATATCGCGAGTTGAAACGAGACGTTTTAACAATATTTATTCATTCATTCGACAGCCCATTTCCGACGTTATAAAATCGATGGACAACCCTCAAAAACAACAATATTCTGCACGAAAAATCCTCTGAAGTATCGCAAAGTGACCGGGGAAGGTCAGTCGCTGTTTTCTCTGCAAATAAACGCTTTTAGCCATTTGTGATAACGAAAATTGTTGGTATATCAAACATCTTCCAGGTAATTTTTAGAGGGGTGGGTAGGGTTCATTATCAAGTCTTTATTGAAGGGAAACAAAACTATGCTAGTATATCAGTTTTCAGTTACCCCTTACTGGACACTTGGGTGTGACAAGAAACCATAGATAAATAAATTCAAATTCACATATTTACAATTAAACAGTGGAAGGAGGGGAAATAAAATATAGAATAACCAATGTACCGATTCTGCTAATGTTCAGCTATAGTATTTCAAAATCTAATTCAACATTTTCCAAACCAAATTCAACATTTCCCAGAACAAATTAATTATTTTATTAAATCAATCAGCATTGAAAAGGTGATGAATTGGGCATTATCCAAAATCTGGAGTGGAAACGCCATAAAGAAGAGATGCTCCTGTTTCTTTATTATGTGTCTTGGCGCTCTCCTAATGTCTCCTCAATGGATATGACTGGTCATTTGTCCAGGTGGATCAGAGCTGTTTCATTGTGTATGGCAAAGTGGTGATATGAGTGACTCCTATGACTCTTCCTGTGATGATGTCAGGAGAGCATCGAGACACATAAAAAAGGAACTGGCGGAGCATCTCTTCTTTATGGCGTTTTCACTCCGGATTGTGGACAATGCCTGATTCATCTTTTCTTCATTGCTAGTTGATTTAATAAAATGTTTGATTTATTCTGGAAAATGTTGATTGTGAAATGTTGAATTTGGTTTGGAAAATGTTGAAATAGATTTTGAAATGCTGTAGCTGAACATTAGCAGAATCGGTACATTGGTTACTCCTCAGACCAGGCGCATGGAGACTTATTTAATCAATAAGGGGAAAATGAGGAAAACAGTGTGTTTAGCGGGTCCCGGACCCATTCAAATCGATTCAGGGTCCAAAATTTGGTGTAAAATGATACCCCACACTTCTAGGTACCAGAAAACTGGAAAATAACCGTTTGAAATGGGTAAATAGGCACTCATTAAACCCATGACCTCATCCAGAGGGCGCCAACTGTACCCGGACCCATTTCATTGAATTAAGCGTCCAAAATTTAGTGGTAAATGATACCTCACATGCCTATATTGCCAAAAATCTCGAATATCCATTTTTCGAAATATACATTTAGACCCTTACCCCTTCTAAATTTGGTCCGATCGGGTTGAAAATTTTCGAGGACCAACTAGAGCCAAAAACGGGTCCCTGGACAAAATTTCAGATTTTTAGAAAATTTTCCACCACCAAAATCAGCGTGGACAGCGGACTGCGGACGGACATTTGCTCATTTTGATCTAGACACCTTAAAACGTCCAGAAAGAAATTGTGGGCCGAATCGGAGAGATTGGATTTTTGCATGAAATTATAGGTTCATTATTCAGGGAATAAGCAACCAAATGATTCTCGAACAATCCCCTAACCACAGGACTCTTAGCGAGCTGAGGGGTGTCGTTTTCCCTGTATCTGCGGACGATAAGTCGTTTGAGATGAGCTCGGGTCATTCATTTGGCCCGTTTTGTTGAATATATA
>CM034000.1:6577151-6623752 GCA_019603395.1 Cyrtorhinus lividipennis
ACTGCCATCCTCTTGGTCTTCAATTGTTGGCGTCAGTTTCCACGTGGGGTCTGGCAATCGCGATCCCACCGCGTACCCCAGAGCTATCGGGTGAGCGTTCACAATGAAGTAGTTAATAGTAGACACGATATTGTGTTAAATCATTTAAACGACTTTTTTTGTCGCTTTCAGACACTGTCGCAACGTCTACGATCTTTGTTTGATGCAAGGAGTCCAACTTAGTGTCGTTGACATTGGTGGTGGCTTCGTAAGCGACGACTTGAACAAGTTGGCTAACGTGAGTCCAACCGTATTTTAAGGCTTTTTTGAACCATACGACCACTAAAATTGTGTGTAATCACTCTAATTTACTTTCCAGATCTCTTCTTCAGTAATGGCCAGCTTGGAAGAACATTTCCCTCCATCCACTGGCGTCCAATTCATCGCTGAGCCAGGTCGCTTCATGGTCGCTTCGGCGTACACTCTTGCAGCCAGGTTTGTCCTCAATTGCCTCAACCGTCTCACTCCTGCGTTGCCCCTTTGAGCTATAATATTTGATTCTGTGTTGTCTGATTGCTTTGGCAGGATCCACTCCATGCGTGTGGACAGAGACCGCCCAATGTACTACATCAACGATGGGGTGTACAGTTCTTTCAATTGTTTGCTCTATGACAACGCCAAAGTGACTCCAATTCCACTCAAGGTGGCTTGATCGTAGTGCGAAATATTGCTCTGCTCCAGTTTGGTAGGCTGTGTCTTGACACTATTCTCTGGTTTTCATTTTTTGCAGGGGAACGAAGGGCCGTTGTACAAGAGCTCTATCTGGGGACCAACTTGCGACTCTCTTGACCAGGTGAGGCTGTTGCTTAGTGAGGATGAAGAGAACAATCACCGAAGATCCAGCAGATGAACTATTTGTCCTTTCTGGGGAAACTGATATTTCTCCTTCTGGGCCTTCAGGTGGCTGAGGACTGCCTTTTGCCAATGTTGGACGTCAACGACTGGTTGATCTTCGAAGGAATGGGCGCCTACACTCTCGTGGCGGCATCCCAATTCAACGGTTTTCCTCGCACCGTAGTTCATCACGTGGCTTCTATTGACAAGTGGTGAGTCCTTATGAAGGGTTTGTATGTACCAGTCTCTTAGGAAAACATCAATTGACCATCTCCATCTATCTCATTCCCACAGAAATGGGGAGTTTGAAGTTGGATTTTCTCTATTATAATAGTCCTGAAATTATTACGCGATTGTTGTTTGAAAATTTTCTTGAATACGTAAAATTTGGTGTCTTCCTAAACATTAGCTGTTTTATTTTATTATTATGTTTCTACCGCAACTGAAATCCCAATGTATTTGTTCTGAAATTATGATAACTTATATCTACTATTTAGGGAATATTGAGACAAATGGTCTTGAATTTTAAATTTGCATTTCTAGAATAACTGTATATTATTGTATAAATAAGGATTGGAATCGTGCCTGGACAGGACCGGGCCATGAAGAATTATAATTTATTTCATTTTCTACGGAAAAGACTAAACCAGTCGCGAATATAAAAATGGGGTTAGGTAGGATTAGGTATTGAAATAGTTCATAGCGTTTTAAACTGCCTTCGAATCATCTTCTTGTTAAAGAAATACTTCTTCTTATTATTTTTTTGGTAACCGGTGCTCCAGTGCTTGAAATGGAGGCTAATCGCTCGCTCAGGTGGTGCTACCTTCATGTTGGGGTTTTCTGCGACTACTTTGTAAAAACGACATCTTATATTGATATCACTTAGTGTTAATTGTGGTTTTTGTCAGGGCTGTAGCGTCACACCTTCTATCAGCTCATTTTTCAACGCTCAAATCGTCCTTTCTCCTTCCAGGTCTCAACTGAAGCAGATCTGCCCGGCCCTAGTCAAGATGAATGAGACGGCGTCAAATTTTATCACCGACCTCGGAAGAAAAATGGCCACCCCTCACATTTCTTCTCAAATTCAATTACTATCCATCCGTTTCCATCCGAAAATTTGAATTTTATTTGGTATTCCACTCCTGTCGGTCCATCGTTTTTGCTCCCAGTTGAGCCTGCGGGGGTGTGGCTAGTTTCAGTTGAATAATTTGGAATTAACAACTTTCCTTCCGACAGAATTGCCGTCACAATAAGTAATCGACTCGTGCTTGTACTTATTTCCCAGGTTTTGGGAGATCCACTGCCCCCCTTCCCCTTCCATCACCTGTACAGTTGACGGGCTCATGTCTCTCAAGATGTTTCCTTCTGTAGTCCAAGTTAATTTCATTTTTCATCGTAATATCAAATTTCCCAACGTTCATCGTCATTCTGGTCGTCAGAACCACTCGTTTGTCAAAATGAGAATCCCCAAACTTCGATCTTCCTCTTAGAAATCACATAAAAATACCTTTTATTTTTGAAAAAAAAAAAAAGAAAGTTCAACTCAATTGACGACTCTTCTATGAATCGACGTTGGACTGGTGCGCACAAGAGGCATCCAAGGAAGCTGTAGACATTTTATTCTAAACCTTGAAAAGTTTTGACTCTTATAGTGGCCAGCTCAGTGGGAAACATCATTCCTGAACTTCGTGCAATTCCTTCAACATCCTCTCAGAGCGCTTTAGATCATCCCAAAACCTCGTGTTAGGCTACAAGCCACCACAGCCTCCTTAATCGCCAATCTGTCCATTCTTCAAACTGACTAGCCATGTCCCCCTTTTCCTTTTTTACGGCTCACGCACAAACACCCCCTCTGCCATTTCAAAAAAGTAAAACACTTCCGAGGTGTTGATATCTTAGGGATGGGATTTTTCTCTAGATTTTCCGCGTCATTGAATAATATCTTTCATTTTTTTCTCTCCAATAACCATCTCATAACAGCTTTTAGCCACTTGACTGTTAGGATTGAGACAAAGTGAAGATAAAACATTGACAACTCTTGAATCCAGCAAAGAGGCAAACAAAGAAAAAAAATCTCATATTGATTTCAATCAGTTTCTGACTTGTTGATTTCTCGTTTTTTCTATCCATAATGTTTATTGGCAATTTTATTAACTAATAGGTACTTATTTCACAAACATAACGTAACGTAGATTATTATAACTATGTTTACCTAATGCTCTTGTTGAATGGGTTATTATTCAAGTAGTAGTTTGGTGTTTTTAGGGATTCTCGATCGTAGAACGGGACGGTGAAAAATTGTTGGGAATAACACTAAAACCTAAAAAAATATATATATATAACATTGTAACGCATCTATGGATAACGATAAATTGTTGTCCTTGAAAATTGTGTTGTTCTTCTTCAATTTCTACACCTTACTTTTGGTGAAATTTACCATACACGGTCCATATGGATGTGAAGTTCCATGCATGAGGTGTACAGTACTCATTATTCATTTCTTAACTCGGTAAGCCTCTCTCGAATTAAAATCTGTCATAATTTTAATTCGGGTTTCTTCGGAGGTTTTGAATGGACCTAGCGAGAGGTTACAGAATGTAAGTCCAAGACTTACAACTGAGCAACTTAGGGATACCAAGGATGAGCATAAAATAATTGATACAAAATGAATTATAATTGAAAATAAAGACACGTTGCAAAGGAGAATACGCCTCAACCTAGGCTAGGATTGATACAAGACAAAGTAATTTGACAAAGTAAATTAGACAACATGTGGAGCATAAAATACAATTAATACAAATGAAATGATGATATACATGAAATACAATTAATGAACAAGCGCAACAATACCGGCTGACAAAAATGGCGTCGACGTTGAAGGGAAAATGGAGGGGCACGCTGTCCTAAGGTACACAGCGAGGCTTAATTAACTTGAGTCCTTTATCATCTCATGGCATGGGGAACACAATATTACAGCTTTGGTCGACTTCAGCACGGTAGCAGAGTTCACTTCAGAGCAAGCACAGGACAATGCCAGGATGGACTGAGTGAGTTGCACTTGCACGACAGGTTACAAAAATATATATATGACTCCGACATGTTGGGCGCCTTGGCAATGAGTGAGCCTGGAGCTCTCTCCAAAATGCGACATCTGGGCAGGAGCTGCGTGCGTATCCTGGCGCATGCTCCCTCCCTTCTGGCCTTCTGGAGGCAGCAAGCCTGGGGGCTTACAGCTTGGTAGCTTTAGGAGTGGAATAAGAGCTAGAAGTGATGAGAACTGAGGCTATTGGTTTACACCTCAGACGTTTACAAGTACTATAAGATCTACTGATTTTGGTGATTTCCTCAGGAACTGGTACGATAATGGTCAAAACCTTAGTACCACTAAGAAGAGTTACTGTGGATACAAGACTCACCATCCAGAAATGAACAATGCACGGACCATGTTGGATGTTGAGTTCTACAAATGCAGGAGGTTGTACAGTATTGACCGTTTCTTTCTTGTCCCGACAGCTTTAAGAGTGGAATAAGGGCTAGAAGTAGATAATGATAACTGAGGTTTACACCTCAGAAGTTTGAAAGTACAATAAGATCTGATTCTTGGGGATTTCTTCAGGACGCGAGATCGGGCGGTGACGTCATACAAATCTTTGCTTTGCCTGCTCCAGCGGACCTTCATTCTTCTCATCCACTCAACATTTTTTATTCATATCCATCGTCTAAAAATGGCCTTGAAATAACTTCAAAACTTGAGGCACGTCACAAAAATTCAACCCAAATTTTTCTGCTGTTACAGTTGGCATTCTCTACGGACGATGATGCTCTCGTTGTACCCAGTTCTCGTAAGAGCTTTCTGTTTGAAGGATCCAAGTCAATTTATATTGCTCTAATTTTGAAACCAGTGTTTTCGATCAGTTCGATTGCTCTGAACAAAATTGCCTTGATGACAGATGTCAAAATCAAAAAAAATATCGGTTGTCACCATTTGCCGATTAGACATCTTACTATCATTACTTGAACGATGTTTTATGGGTCTCATATGAGTTCATGCCCATCGACACATCACTTGTGACCTTCATTTCTTCCAAACTCAAAATCATGAGATTCCAATCAGAAAACATGGAAATGGTTAAACTCTAAAATGTGAATTTCGAAAAATGGATTTTTGAGGTTTTTTGCAATCTAGGTGTGTGAGGTATCATTTTCCACTAAATTCTGAACGATGAATCCAATGAAAAGAGTCCCGGAACGATAGGCACCCATTGGAAGAGGCTAAGGGTCAAAATGGGTGTATACCTACCCATTTCGAATGTGTGTTTTCGATATTTCTGGTAGCTAGGCGTGTGGGGTATCATTTTCCACTAAATTTGGAATCGATTGGAATGGGTCTGGGACCCGCCACACGCACTGTTTTTCCCATTTTCCTCATGATGAAGAAATGAGTCTGTATGCGCCTGGTCTGAGGATTCTGTAGTTAGTTTCATGTAAGGACATATTTTTTGCTGAGGTTTTATTTTTTTGAGAAATACGTCAACTTATTCGGTTGAAGGCAAATAATTTTGAATGAAATTGGCAAATTCTGTTGTTTTTGTCGATTTGAATGTTGGAAACAAGGTACTTCAGAATGACGAAAAACTAAAGAAAAATTGTTGTCAGCCACTGGTCAGTTTCACGGCAAAAAATATTATAAAAAGCCTCCACAACAGACCTGTTTTGTTTATAAACAGGAGCGTGTGTACTTCGCAGTTTATAAGTTATGAATAGAATTTAGCCGATTTCTGTTTATGGTCGACGAACAGGTGAAGTTCCAGTGATTTCATTGCTCTCAAGTGAAGATTGAGAACGAATGTGATCACATTTTTGACTGTTTTCGGTCACATGAGCGTCGCGCGGTTGCGTCAAATATATTTTGGTTTTGGCTTGAAATTTGCCTGCAGTCGTCACTTGTCCTTTCGGGCGTCACCCAGTGAAATGAGCGGCGACGTTGAAGGGCTCTCGTTAACTGACGTCGTCGTCGAGTTGGGTAAATTGGCCGACGTCAAAACGGCGGGGAGTTGGGACAACGTCGGCACGTTGGTGGAGCCGTACACTCCGACTAGAGTCAAAACGCTGCTTTTGACGAACGATTTGACCGAGAACGTTTTGGAAGAGGCGGTCAACGGTAAGGTGAACATGATCGTGTCGTATCACCCGCCGGTGTTCGCGCCGATGAAGAGGGTGACGGGGCTGACGTGGAAGGAGCGGGTCGTCGCCGGGTGCTTGGAGAACCGGATCGCCGTTTTTTCACCGCACACGTCCTGGGACGCCGTTTCCGGGGGAGTTACCGATTGGTTGGCTGGGGCGTTCGAGGGTCATTTTGACCCTTCTGCCGTGACGCCGATTGAGAAACCTGTGAATACATCAGAGCCGGCTGTCGTCCAGGAGACGAACGGCCACGTTCCACCATCGACGTCTTCGGCCCCAGATGCCTCTCCAGTGATTGGAATGGGTCGAGTTCTCCCTATCGGCTCCACCGGCCCGCCGCCTTTGACTCTCGCCAAATGCGTCGAGTTGGTCAAACGACGCACAGGTTTAGTTCACGTTCGTCTGGCGACGGCCCGCGGTCGCAACGCCGACTCACCCGTCACGTCAATCGGTCTCGTTCCCGGCTCGGGCGGTTCCCTCCTCAAAATGCTGTTCAACCGCTCGGAAGGAGTCACCCCGCCGGTCGATCTCTTCTTGACGGGTGAGATGCTCCACCACGACATCCTTGACGCCGTTCATCGCGGCGTGTCCGTCATACTCACCAATCACAGCGACTCGGAGCGCGGGTACCTCAAAGTCGCCGCCGCCAAGCTCCGCACAGCCTTTGGAGACCGCGTGCGCGTCGTCGTCTCCTCCACTGATAAGGACCCACTGCGCACAGTGTGAACTCTGACGTCACCAGTTTCCAGAATTTCAAAAATAAAATTTCGGCCGTTTTGAGCCAATCTTACCATAAATTTGATCTAGTTCATCACCTATATTAATTAAAATTAAATTTGGGATCGTTTCAATAAAATTTCAAATTAATTAAGTCAAAATTTTATCACCTCCATCACCTTTCCCCTCTTATCCATCACTTTACAAGAATGAGACCAAACGGTTGTAACAATAATTTCATTTGCATACGAGTCTTAATGGTCTCTTCAAAATGTAATACACCTACCACTCAATTATTATTATTTATTTATTTATTTATTTTTGCTTCTACCTTGTTCCATGCTCAAGGAATAAGTTCTCTTCTAGTAACCTTTTCCCCGTCTTTTATTCGTTTTTTTTTTTTAATTATTAGATAAACTTTTCTGACAATATTGACCCATTATGCGAATGTGAACTGCGATGTTACAAAGGTCAACTTGCGCACTAATTCAATGTCCTATTATTGAAGACCATAACACGTATATGGGCTACTATCATGCCTAATATTGCTCAATATTTATTTTTGAAATAATTCAAGTTCCTTATTTTAACATTTTAAATAAAATGTGAAAATCTGACTACATTTTCAGTTGCGGTTATTCGCATTGTCGCCGGCTTAGCAGGATTATAACGGTTCTAGAGACAGACCGCTCTTGCCCCTCAACGGCCAATCCATGAAGTCTCAAGAGTTACCTAAATTCTTTGACAATTTGAAATTCGCCAGGTGAAAAATTAAATAAATGGAATTTTAATCATTTTTAAAAATAAATAGGAATGCTGGAGCTAATTTTGCGCTCGTCATTTCTAAAATCTTTCTCTTCTTCAAAGAACCTGAAAACTTGGGATCAGCACGGTCTCTTTCCAGACCCTTGACTCGACAGACGGTTGTCGGGGCCGAGGAGGGGATTGAGGGACGCGGATACAAGAGCGCCAGACTTGAACGGTCGAAAGCTCAGCAGACAACAGTTGAAACGGTTCGCCTCCGTCGCGCGCATCTTGTTCCGTGTTTTTCGACCTGTTTTTTGTTTATAACCCGTCAAATCCCATAGTTGTCCGCTCCGTCGGTGCACATTCCGGTCGGTGAGTATTTTCCTTCGACACTTTCGGGTTTCACGACGTCTGTATCACGTGATACGTTGAGATAGGTACTTTGGAGACAGTGACAGTTACCTATGTCAGGTCCATAGCCGGTAGCTCGACTTCGACCATCCGCCACGATGTACACTTATCACTTGAACTATGTGGGACAAGCCACCGTGGACAGCATCTTGTCCAACCCGATGATTCCATGGGTCATAGCCCAAATCAGGAAGGCTGATAATACGAGAAAGGTATGTATGTACCTGATGCAAGTAAATCTCGATTTTATTTATTTTTATTGTTGCCTAATGCCCTAATGAGAATCGCTTAGCCACTTCATATACAATTCCTAGACACCGTCTGTTATCAACAAACACTTGTAGCACTAAAATCTTGATCACCATTTACATCAACGTGTTATCGTCATACGAAACTTAACCAAACGAATTAACCAGGCACAGTAATTAATTACCAATTAGGATCGCATCTATTTCTATTTTGTCACGATGGAACTCCAGACTTGTTGACTTCTTATCGATTTCCCAGGAGAATAACACCTACTTAGCGCCATCTATTTACCTTAAAGCACAAGTCTACTATAAGTAAGAACCAATCAGTAACACGAATGTCAACCTCCTAAGTTGAAGGTGACTCAAATCAATTCTATGAAACAAGCTACATCAATATTTAAATGAATTGTATCTCCAAAACCATCACAATAATACACATAGTAATAGTTCATCATGAAAGAACCCTCCTTTGGTTTGCTGTAGGTGCATAGTTTTCTTTGTTTAGATAATAAATGGGATAGTAGGATGTGTTGAAACAATTTATGGGATAGGTAACAAAAATGGTATAATATAAGGTTCGTTAGGGTTTGAAATGGTGTAAGATCATGACTTCAGAGCTCTAGATGATGTGAATACAGATGAGTGAGTACCGACCAATTTTACTGACTACTTCAATTTTTATGAAATTTTCATCGTTTAACACAATTCGCTTGCATCTAGGGTACCATGTACCAAGAAGCATTTTTGTAGTTTGAATGAAAAGAATTGCCTCATTTTCGATGGAGCTACAGCAAAGAAATAATCATTGATCATAGCTATATTTTTGATATCTGATTTCGACAGTACAGTACGGGTCGAAGTATCGATATTTCCTAACGAGCGCCTCCTTTTTTTGTCTTGACCAAATTTCGATTAATTTTTCGGGCATTCCAAGTGCCTGTATTTTGAGGAAAAGAAAAATGAAAAGTATCGATTCCAGCTGTTGTATCGATTTTTCAAGTTATATCTGGGGTTGAATCGATCGAGGTAGAGCCGACGACCCCTATAAAAATCGTACCTATCATTACTTTTTAAATTTAATTGTTCACAAATTAATTAACAGTTATGCAATAATTATCAAGAAATCAGCTCGTGTACCTATAACGAATTTAGAAAAAAGGCCAACTGGTCTCAATATGGAGACACTAGTCTCATCTAGGTCAAGATCTTCCCAGAAATACTAATCCGTTCTGAGAGTGTTGGGATATTTATATTTTTTATGTTTTTTGGTGCTGTTCTGTAGTTTTATTTATCAAATTCTCGTAAGAATAGTATATTTTTACTTATACTTGTGTAGATAGTACTATTACATAGTGCAGCCTTTGGAAGTAGCAGTCGGCAAGCATATCTTCTCAATGGCTCTCCTGAGCGTCGACTTCGACGAAATATTCGAGCTGAAAAATGTTTTGAAGATTACAAGAGTAAAATTTTGCAAATCTTCATTACATGGTGCATTTGTTGCCAGGTATTATAGAAAACTGAATTTGTACTGATACTTTGAGTATGTACTACTTTTAAATAGTGCAGTCCTTGGAAGTAGCATTCGGCGCGCATCTCTTCTCTATGGCAAAAGCGATGGTTCCGAAGCGACGAGCTGACGATACGGTGGTTTCTGATTTCTATAGAGTCGCGCAATAGTGCTTTTCGCTTATTGGTTTCACTCTCTGATCAAAAACCAAGGACGCGATCCAATTGGCCTCCAACTAGTGCGGCCTCTTTTATTGGTAACATCTGAAATGGTCGGCTGTTTCTCTCTTCGCATAACATCCACTGATTACCGAGGCGTTGATTGCGCAGTTAGATATTTTCTGTTTGAAAGGACGTAATAAGTTACTTAGACACTATCGTCAGTATAACTGGCAGCGAAGTCGGGAACAGGACATCCGAGAATTCTATATTTTGAGTTAGAAAGTGATTACGTTTAGATAATTATGAAGTAAAATGAAAGAATCGAAATTTCAACGTTGAGAAGATCCATAATCCAAGACTAGTGCACGTGGCTAACACAGTTCTCTAACAGACTAATCGGATTAAAGTAAGCTCTCATCTGGCAAAACAAAACAGAAATAGCAACGGCTTCCTTGGGTCCTCCAGAGGCCGTCAGATGAGTTCGATTGAACTCAAGTCCTAGGCAATGATAAAATACGATTTTGAACTCTTCGACTCCTTTTTACGTTGACCATTACCTGGGTAACGATACCACTTGTCGAGAATGCCTCTGACGAATGGTTTGTCGTAAAATGCGTTAGCAGGAAGTCTGGCCCGACTTCTTAACATCTCGGCCTTTTACTCGATACCTTACGTGGGTGTCCGCGAAAAACCCGTAAAGTTGAGTGAGGTTGATCGTAAATGAGAGTCTCGAGGCCATTTTCCGGATTTTGTGAAAACGGGCGGTACTTATTCGTACAACTCCGGCCATGAGACAAGATTACTTAATAAATTGTTGCTACGAACTCACTTTCCAATTATTAAATGGCATCTGGAAATCAGTTAAATATTTGGATTAGAAACATCTTATGTGTTCTATTAGTTGGTTATTCCTTGAATAATCAAAGAGTCAATGTCTCCGATTCGCCCCAAAAAAATTTTCTGGTCGTTTCAAGGTGTCTTGATCAAAATTAGCAAATGTCCGTCCGCCGTCCATGCAGACTTTGGTAGTAGAAAATTTCTAAAAATCTGAAATTATGGTCAGGGGTCGTCCGTTCATGGCTCTAGTTGATCCTCGAAACTTTTCAACCCGATCGGACCAAATTTGGGTGGGGTAGGGGTCAAAATGTGTATCTCGAATAATGGATTTTTGAGATTTTTTGCAATCTAGGTGCTTGAGGCATCATTTTCCACTAAATTCTGGACGCTGAATCCAATGAGACGGGTCCCGGAACAATTAGTGCCCTCTGGATGAGGCTATGGGCCAAATTGGGTACCTACCTACCCATTTCGAATGTGTGTTTTCGAGATTTCCTGTACCTAAGCGTGTGGGGTATCGTTTTCCACTAAATTTTGTACCCTAAATCGATTGGAATGGGTCCGGGACCCGCCACACACACTGTTTCCCCCCATTTTCCCCATGTTGAAGAAATGAATCTCCATGCGCCTAGTCCGAAGTTTAAATTAGTCTCCATGCGCCTGGTTCGAGGAATAACCAACCCGTGTGTATGAATTTGCAGCGTTTTTTAAAGTGGGATTTGAAAATACTTACTACAAAGATCTGATTGATTTGCTTTTCTATAGAAAGCGAGGACTTATAAAATAATAGACCATTGTGAAATAATTTTTAAAATCGATATTTGTAGAATTGTTAATATATATTGAGTCCTCCAGACCTGAAACGGCCAGTGCTTTATCGATTATATCCTTTTTTTAATTATCTTATATCTTTAATCCAACTGCTGCTTTCGGATTTGGTTGGTTTTGAGGATTCTAGGTCCCACAAGTTCTCGCCAGGTCGAAAAATCAGATCAAGTTCGCCCGACTGAAGTTTATTTTTCGCCGTCTCGCCAGTCGGTTTGGCGTTCAGAATGGTGATCCTGGTGTTGGTGGATGGCGATCTGGCAGGGGGTCAGGTCCACGTTGAGACAGGGTGACTCTTGACATATCAGTTTAGTAGTTTCCGAGCCAAAAGTGTCAAGCTCACGGCCTCCTCCACGTTGAACTAGTATCCATTGGTCACATGTTAAACATTAAAATGATCGACATCATTGCTTTTTGTTCAGAATATCTGAACTTTTGAGAAAAACTCCATAAGTCTTAAATGCGGCCACATCCTCCTTTGGTTGCAGAATCGGTACCTGATTTGACATTTCGACGCCCAAAATTATGTCAACCATAATCATTCGTGTATTTGTGTGGGTCCCCCAAACTTTTGAAATCCTTCAACACCTAATACAGGCAAAAATCAGGTAGCAATTTTTTTCAAAAAATATTTTTTTTAAAAATTATATTTATTTTTTGGAGTGTTGATGCTGAAGATCACCTTGAATTAAAATAAAAATGAAATCTTTATGGCCTGGTGCCATACGACATTCTACCTCTAGCCGGTCGAATAAAACTGAGTCGGTTATACAACAATGACGTTCCTAGAGATGAAAAAAAAAAAAACTCCGAATCGGGAACAAACTTCCTTTTCAAGGACCATCTAGAAACTCTTGATTTGCATTGGTTTTGAATGTCAGGACCGGTTGTCTCGTTTGGAACCCTCGTTCTCACGCGATCCCATACAAATTCCCAATGCCGGATCCAGATGTCGCTTCCGAGGTCTTTCAAATCGCTTTTCATTTATTTCAAATGTGAAATTCGCCGTCAATCCGGATGACAGCTAAGATTTGAAGGCATACGTTTTGAAACAATCATGTGAGTTTTACAGGAAAATCGTATTCTCTCAGGGAGTACAATACATTTGATTGTCAAGAGTTGAGTGGACGCGGGGTTTTAATTGTCAATTATTTCTCAGAGCAACTACTGAGACACACTGAAGGCACTAATAATAAATTTTCAATATTATTTAATTTATTCTAGAAGTAAAGGTTTGACTTTTGGGCATCATTAGTTCATTCAGCTGCGAACAAAATTAAAGAAATTTTGTGTTCCAAGTAACCTCAGCAATAACTTGTAAATCATTTTAACAGTTATTTCATTTTTTCCTTAATTTTTATAAAATTAGTTTGAACCCGATCAGACTACAAACACCAATTTAGTATCATATCTATTAGAAATAACCATTTAACCCTCATGTTCACTAAGATTAGTTTCTTGAATCCATTAGTGGACTGTTCATGGCATTCCAACGGATCGTTTTTCTTCATAGAACGTAATGAGTGGAGATAAAATGAACTAATAGGTACCTAGTGTATAACATCGTCTCGGTATTGACTTGGAAATGACACTTTCTACGGTTTTCGCTCATCAGAAACGTGACTTGAGCTCGAGAACGGCCAGTCTTCCTCGTTTGTATCCGTTTTAATGGCGAAAAAGAATCACATTTCAGGAGAGGTCGTTGAATATTCAAACGTCGATTGTTTCTGTTTATTCGTAGTTATACGAATTTGAATAGGAATCATCACGGTGCCCTTCAAATGGGATTCCCTCATTTTCGAATTACGTCGTCTTGGAGCCTTGTGATAATTGATTATGGAAAGAGGCCTGTCAAGTTGAGCCTCTGATGTTCATTCACTTCTTAAAGCGAGACAGGGCCTTGTGATTTCGGGAGTATTCTGCCATGTTTATCATCAAAGGTGTATTTTTTTAAAATTTCAATACAGTCTCAAACATTTGAAAATATAAAAATCTGTATTAGTAGATTTTTTTGATCATGTTATTATTTTTTGAGCTAAAAAATTAGTCAGCAACGCGAACTTAAAACCCCATAAAATTTGTAGTTCTTGAAATTGCATAACGTTCGAATCATTTGACGATACTGTGTAGCCCTTCATCATCCTAAGACCGCCGCACTTTTTTATCTAAGCTGATTTCGATGACTTGGTCTGTTTCAGGTCGCAGTTCGCATCAACAACAGCCATCTAGACGTCAGGCGAGAGCAAGATAACACCTCGATATGTTCGCATTCCCTTCAACTCGTCTCTCGGCTCACAGTCCAGACACACAGTATTTTCTACTGCGTCAAAGACCAAAATCAACCTCTTCTCGTCTGCCACCTCTTCGAGTCTCCAGACCCACATACCGTAAGTGTTATTAAAATATTTTTTTGCCCCTTCCTCTTCCTTGCTCACTTATGAAAAGCCCTTTGTTGGATCTTAAAATTGCCAAATCCGAAAGGCTTTCGTTGATTCGATATGATACCTCCTATTAGCCAACCTACATCATCCTCGAACATTTGAGGTGAATCGAATTAAAATGATAGATGTTATGGTTCTTAAAAGAAATGCGGATAGGCACACACGGAACCAGATTTATAAAGAGCTCCTAAAACGTAAAATGACAGATTGGTTAATGATTCCTTCATCAGATTGGGCTCTCGGATTGGCCCCGAAATTGGACAGTTTGCGTTTCATGATACCTAGATCAAAATGGTGGGAAATAGTGATGTAGAGTGTCCCAGATTCATTCCAATCGATTCAGCGTCCACATTTAGTGGACAATGATACCCCACAGGCCTAGGTACTCACTTTGACCCATAACCTCTCCCGGTCGGCGCCAATCGTTTTGGGACCAGTCTTATTGAATTCACCGTCCAAAATTTAATGGAAAATAATACCCTACACGCCTAATCTGCCGAAAATCTCGAAAATCCATTTTTGAAAAACACGTTTTGACCCTCTCTCTCCCCACTAGAGCCGGAAACGGGTCCCTGACCAAAATTTCAGATTTTTGGAAACATTTTTATCACCAAAAACGACGGCGTGAATGACGGACGGACAGTCGCTCATCTTGATCTAGACACCTTGAAACGCCCAGAAAAAAATGTGTGGCGAATCGGAGAAATTGACTTTCTGTATGAAAACTGAAGAATCGATCAGAACCAAGATCCAAAATTGATCAAAATGTCCGTCCACCGTACGTTGTTTGCAGTTTTTTATTCTTGATAGAAAATTTTCAAACATTTGAAACTGGTGATTTTTTTAACTTGATTTTTCGGTCTTTTCGGATGCTGATTCGATTGATATCCTGGACACTCCACGCTCACTGTTTCCATCCATACTCTTGCTCCAAGGAATAATTAACCATTGTGAAAGAATTTGCAATTTCATTTCACCATTATAATAGTTTTTATTATTTTCAATTCCATAAGCTTCAGTTACTTTGCTGACTGAATATGCATTGGAAAAATTGTGTATCGTTTTCGGACCGCTATAAAAAAAAAGTTTAAAATTTCTTGGCTACGCAAAGCTCATGCTGTTATATTGCTACTTTTCACGATTTTCACCTCAAGCCGTTATTGATTGGAATATTATCGCCTTTTTCCTCATCAAGTTGCGGGCTTTGTTGACTACATGCCTAATGATTTGATTGACTGTGAATTCCCACCCGCTATTTAGTAGATAATATTTAACAGTTCCTTGTTTCTGATGGCAATCACCCGCCGGCTCCGAGGATTTGTTGATGATCCGCGGCCGAATGAAAATAGACGAGGAAAAACTTCCGACTCGATCTTGCGAACCGCGTGGGGACTCGGCAAGGACGCGCGGAAGAGACGCCACCTCGACCACCTTCCTCGCAACAAATTATTTTTTACTTCCTCCACGACTGCCGTGACGCACAATGCTTGAAATTCGCGAGGAAAAATCCGCTTGATTTGACGCTCTTTACGACGCTGTGAGGTGGCAAGAACGGAGATTGACCTCTACTCAAGGACAACGATCATTTTTGGTATATTGAGGAGGATATCTTGACTCGAGTGTTGCCAAGTTCCTCCTGAGTTCTGACTCTTGAGACTGTTGACTGTCTGATGTGAGTTCTCAAGTGTGGTCTCTTGTCGCCCACTTCTTAGCTCACTTAAGCAGAGCACTGGATCACTTTCCACCGCTGGCCTTCTGATCACAAGACGCGTCATTGTTTCAGAAACTAGAAATCATGGAAAGTTTCGACGATACCGTGGAATCTGCGCGGGAGGTTTCGGACTTTCACCCGTAGAGATGCCGTGATCTTTTGCTCACCTTTGCTCACATCTATCACAAGTGCACTCGACCCAGTACTTTTTTTAGGTGGAGCGTAGACGACGTCGGCTATGGGTCCCACCAATGGCCACTGGGTTACTCCCTTATAACCGTATCGACAAAAGAAAAAAAAAACCCTTCCCCCTAAAAAAATTGTTTAGGTTGGTTATTCCTTGAATAATCAACCTATGTTTTATGCAAAAAGTCAACCTCTCCGATTCGGCCCAATTTTTTTTTTTTTGCTATTAAAATAAGCAATGTCCGTCCTCCATCCACGCAGATTTTGCTGAATCCGATGACATCCAGACGATGACCCGAAAGAGGTTATGGGTCAAAATGGGTATCTACTATATCTACCCATTTCGAATGTGTGTTTTCGAGATTTCTGGTACTTAGGCGTGTGGGGTACCACACTCATTACTCATTTTTCATTCCAATTGGTGTATAGATACCCGATGTGACCCATACCCACCTCCGGCGGGCGCCAATCGGTCCGGGACCCGTCTCATTGGATTCAGTCCAAAATTTAGTGGGAAATGGTACCCCAACAGGCCTAGTCCTAAAAAGATTCTGACACAAAAGTTTCGAGGAATAACGATAGCCGGAAAGAGGTTCCTGATAACCAAAATTTCAAATTTGTAGACACTTTTCTTCTACCAAAAACGGCGCCAAAATTAAGTAGAAAATGATACCTCACATGCCTAGTTCTTACAAAAATCCAGGAAATCGATTTTCAAAAACGCCTCTTTTCTCATATTCTCCTGGTGTATGAATTTCCTCCCCAAATTTGGTGCGATCGGGCCGAAAAGTTTCAAAAATAGTTTCCTGACCAAAATTCCAAATTTTTAGAAATTTTCGGTTTTTTGTTTATTATTTCTTGAAAAATCGACGTTTTTTTTCATGCCAGCTTCCTCTTTGGCCCCAAAATTTGACAGTTTGATTTTCATGGTGTCTAGATCAAAAATCCGAAATGTCCATTCGCCGTTCACACGGTTTTTGGTAGTAGACAATTTTCTAATAGTTTTTCAATTATGGTCACAGACCTCTTTCTGGTCTAGCTTGTTCTCGAAACTTCTCAGCCCTATCGGACCAAAATCGGGGAGGGCATGAATGATGTGTTCTTTTGTACTGGATTTTTGGGTCTTTTTGAAAACTAGACATGTGGGGCATCATTTTCCACTAAATTTTGGACGCTGAATCGAATAAAATGAGTCCGGAACACTCGACGCTTACTGTTTTCCCCATATTCCAAATAATTACAAACCATTGAGGAATAATTAACGGCGTTTTTATTTTTCATACGTTTTGGACGCTGAATAGTGAAAGAGGCTCGTTATATCGAATTCCGTACGATAGAGAAGGCACACATTATTTAGATGAGGCGATCAATTAGTTAGTCAACCGTGTAAATTCTCTCTTCACGCGATCACACTGGTTTTATGTTTGGCAGGCGGGTTCCTCCAACAAATTGTTACGACCTGTCACCGTTCGTTTGAACAGGTATTGTAAACAGCCCAAAATCGTCCTTGAACAACAGAGTGAGCTATTGTTCTATCAACTATCGCCAACGCTTGTCGTCTTGTCCATGTGCAAGCTCGGTGAATCGAAAAACTGCAATTAAAAAGCGCTTGTTGTTTCACTCTGCGCTCACCCCGTCGGAGGCCGCCTTGACCTTATCCATTTAACATAAACTCCCGTTGGTATCAACCAATGCCGCCTACTGCCTCACACGTCTTCTGCCGCTTGATAGCAACGCAACTTTTTTTTTTCGTTCGGTGTTCGGTAAACGGTCGCTTCAAAACTCATCATCTGTCATTATGGTCTTCTTAGATAAACTCGGCTAAATTGGTACGTTATGGTTATAATTCATTCAAATTGAGCGTTTCAACATGTTAATGCTAAAATCACGATTCAAACGATCTTCAACTCTCCCATTTGAGAAGAACTAAGTTTCTCAATTGTCTGAGGTTACAGGAAAGAGGGTGGTTGCTGATTGACGGCATTTCAATCATTTCGGATCGAAAGAAAAACTATGTCTTCTATAATAACTCCTCTCCTACTTATATTACTATGTCCTCTGACATTTTCTTAAAAACCTCTTAATTTTAGTTTAACTTTTCAACTTTTTTTTTAAATCATGCCAAAGCTATCTTTTCCTGAAACGCTGCATTTTGGTTGGTTATTCCTACAATAATGGCTTTTCAAGGTGACTAGATCATAATGTGCTTTCAAAAAATGAATTTTTGGCGATTGCGACGTCGACACTATCATTTTGGACTAAATTTAGGACGCTTAATCGATTCGAATTAGTCTCCATGCTGCTGGTCTGAGGAATAACCCACCCCTGTGAATGAATTTGCAGCGTTTTGGACAATACATTATTATATGCAGACACATAATACTGTACGAGATCTGACTTTGGCGATTCTGGGATTCAAACTAAACGAGGACGCTTTACGGATATATTTGTAATGTGCCCGGATATATAGCCTGATTACAAATCAATAGTCGTTTAGAGTTTAAATACCAGTATTAACTGGTGAAAATTCCGATCATTATCTCTTAGCCTTCCAGCTGCTCAATAAGCATTACTTATTGTTAAAGTGCGAGTATATATGTCAGGCCTGAGGGTGAAAATTGAACCGATCTGCTAGATACCTTTCAAATTCGTATTCAGAATATATCAAAAGTCATTTCGTCGTCAAATAATAATAATTCATAAGAGACATTTAAAAAGAAATGGCTATACTGGTTTTCGTGTTATGCGGGGATGCAAATTTTACAGATACTGAAGGTTTTTTCGGCTCAATATTTTTTTTCTTTTCCACGATGAAGACTTGGTTGAAGTTTTAAGAGAAGAACGAAAAGGCTCTCCAGCGGATATCTTCCCCTTAGGTCCAGGTAGCTGGTGATTCCCAGCCCCTCGGATGCCTGTGCTGTAATGTCGAAACAAGTGGTTCAACTTCTCGTAATGCTCAAAAACCGGTCTGACCCCCATTTCGAATATTTTTTCGTCTGTTTTTCCCTATTATTTGCTAACTTACCCCTGTCAGACGAACGTTTTTGATTTTTCTTCTTCGGTTCAATCCGTTAAAATATTTCTAATGTAATCCCATCTTTCTGTACTAATGTTGTTTATAGCAATCCCTAATTCCGGCGGAACGTTATCCGAATTTAATGTGTTTTCGTTGGTAAAATATCATTTGGATTGTCAACTAACATTTCTCATTCGCCCTTTGAAGGTATATAAATCGGTAAGAAGCATTGTATTGCATCAATGCGTGCGAGATAATGTAGTCATCATGCCATCCAGAAGAGCCTGTTGGCTGACAATACCCAGATTCTCTTCAGGCAGACACCCATCGTCTATCTTATCGATTCGGGCGCCAAGAATCCAGCATATTACACGAGCTCGGCCTTCAATAATGAGGCCGCATTATTGAAGAAATAACCAACCTACGTTTTCATGCAAAAAATCAACCTCTCCGATTTGGCTCAAAAAATTTTTTCTGGAAGTTCAAAGTGTCTAGATCAAAAAAGTGGGTATACATTAACCATTTTGAATATGTGTTTTCAAGATTTCTGGTACCTAGGCGTGTGGGGTATATTTCCACTAAATTTTGGACTCTGAATCCAATGAAATGGGTCCCAGAACGATTGGCGCCCTCTGGATGAGGTTATGGTTCAAAATGGGTACCTATCTACCCAATTCGAATAATTTTTCGAGATTTCTAAGACCTAGGCGTGTGGGGTATCATTTTCCACTAAATTGTGGACCCTTAATCGATTGGAATCAATTGAAAGTCAATCAATTGGATTCCACATTTTGAAGAAATCTGAAGCAGTCTCCATGTGCCTGGTCCGAGGAATAATCAACCCCTGTGAATGAATTTGCAGCGTTTTTTAAATCAGGGATCAAATCTATATTTTTGTCACCAAAATTTTTCATAACCTTAACACATATAATGTTTTTCCCCTCTCAACATACTCGAAGTTGTGTTTAACGGTTCTTGAGGGACCCACGTTGTTGCGAGGTAGCTTTCACGGTTTTCTCATTCCCATTATTCGAATATAATCAGTTTCACAGAGGCTGTATAGAATTTCTCAATGTTATTGTGTGGTCTTCGATGAAACATGCTCTATTCTCACTTTTCGGTCGAAATCTCCCGACAGGTCCCGTTGTGAGCGCGTGATGGAACTTGCGATGATCGCTGCGTAGGTTCTGGCTTTGGGTTCAACTCAGCCTCACATAGTTTTGCACGATTTTCATTCGATCTAATTTCTATTGTGTGCGCTGTTCGCTGGGAACGTTTAGTTGAGATGGTTTCGTGTTTGAAAGGCTTGTTACGCCTCACCTATCAAGCGCGCCTCTTCTGATCGTTAAGATAAAACAACGCTATCTCTTTCATTTCCTCCGTATCAATACCGCCTTCGCTATTGTGTTCGTTTCCTGGAGTTCTTTTTTTGACGTGAGCGTCCGCTCTCTTGAATACACGAGCACGGTTGCTTTGATCACACGATTTGTCAGGACGTGTGGCCAATTTTATTCGAGTCAGCGTCCAGAGTGACGTGAAAAACGACTCTACGCGTTCCGAAACCTTAAAAATTCTTGTTTCAACGGCCACCGTACGTGTATATATGATGTTAAACATTCAGGCTGATGAAAACGCGCGAATGAAACCGGAATGTAGACTGTTTGAAACCTATAAACCTACTTTATGACCTCGGGAATGGTTTCTTTCTGAACATTTGACCACGTTACAGGCTAGAGTGTGATTCCTTTGTACGTTGTAGTACGCAAAACATCAAAAGGGATACCAGAGTACACATCCATTTGTATAGCGCAAGGGCCTTTTTCCCGAACTTCAGAGATCCACACGGATGAAGTGGGGAAGAGGAAGGTAATGTTTGGCAGGGAGGAGGACACTACAGCCAACAGAGAAGCCAGAGAGGAAAAAGGGAAGGGGAAGAAAGTCCCTAGCAATGGAATTATTAAGGGGATCTAATTCCTAAATAGAAAAGTAGCAATTATGCTAATTTAACATTTAGTAATTTTTTTGTAATTTTAAATTAAGTCTAAGAGGATTTCCTCCCCCAAGCAGGAAGGATTCCTCCTTAGGGGGAGTAAGATTCGCAATGGTTTTCGAAGTTATTGACTTTTCTTTCACTTTTGTTTGTAACATTCTCATAGAATAAACACATTAATTAATTTTTCTAAAAATCGTTTGCACCGCAAAGAAAAATGTAGGGTTTTATACGTCCTCGTCTTTGAAAATGTATAGTGACAAAAACCGAATTCAAGCGTGTAATTACGCCTATTATAATAATAAACTAAAATGTCTCGTGACTCCAGCAAGGCCTTCACACGGAAACTCAAAGGCGCCAACTTCAACGTTCAACTTATTCTCACCGGTTCTCATGCGTTACGTTCTTGATGAAGAGGGAAACCTATGACCTAACGTGTAGGTTTCGTCTTATGAACTGTGAAAACGGTCCTCTAATTAGGTGACGATGAGAGTTTGATAAATAACTACGATTACGTGGATGACCAAGAAGTAGATAAATTGGTATTCTTATATAGCAGAGAAAGTGTGTGTAAATGTCTCATGATTGAAAATTAATTTTTAATTTGATGTAAGACATTTAGAATGAATAGAATCTGATCTTTCCTAGTGAAGAAGGCAGTCCAATATATGATGGGAAAATTTTCGCTTCAAAAAGCCCAAATTTCAAAAAAGATTAACAGCGTCAAGACATTTTCGCTCACTCTCTCTGACCTGTCTGAGCTCGTTTCTCGTTACTCGACTGATATACTTCGACATTTTGAGACCTTCCAACCGGAAACGTCTGGAGGAAGGCGAACGAATCCACAGAGCACCTGAAGGACGACCAGCAGAATGAGGTCAGTGTTATGGCCAACGCGTGGTCAAATATCTTCCCGCCGTTTGAGCTAATTTGTTATAAGTCTGCAAGTCTCGATCTATCAAATGATCCATTGTACTTTTCTGCTCGGTAAACTTCTGGACGTAAATGGTTTCCTTGTTGGGTTTGCGATAGTTTCACGTGAGGGTTCTGATGATTTACTTCCATGTCAGTTCCACTCTACATTTCCATTTTTGCAGTTCATCTGGCTTCTCAATTGGTCCTGAATATCCCACCCCCTTCCCCTACTTATAAGAACCTGATGTAATGATGACAGCACGTTTTTTGGCCAGTTCCTTCTCTTTTGAGCTACTTTTCTCTGGCTCATCTGCAATAGCATAATAAGCCAATTAAAATCAAGCTAAGCCGTGCGAACTCACAATGCTCTTTTATAACCACGAGCACTCATTAAATTCCCACCTTTTGGTTGGTTATTCCTTGAATAATCAACTTATGTTTTTTGAATCTCAAGCCACGAGGAAGCAGAAAAAATTGCATTTTTTCACCACCAGCTTGTCCTCCTTCAAGCTAATCACTTCCGCTCTGTGCTCCGTTCCCATCCAACCCAATTATTGCGTGGCTGACTTAATTCGACTAGTTGAAGGAACTCGTAAAAAACCTCGAACTGAATAGTTGCCCTGATCGAACGATACACCCACTAAAAGATTTGCACGTCCTTCTAGTGGATTACGTACTAACCTCTTTTAAAACGCGATTTACAACGAAACAATTTGTTCAACTATGAAGGGTATTCCACTTAACGTAGGCAATTTTTATCGATAGGTGCATAGGTACAGTATAATTATTCTTGAACGTCCCCGACACCGGAAAACCAGTTTCACAAGGAGAAACCGGTTGGCGGAAACCTTATGATTTCTCAGTACGTTTCGCTTAAAATCTGAGAAATGTATTTCCTAACTGAAGTGGATTGGTGTTAATTAAGTAGAACAAGTTTTATAGTATCGCAAAAATGTATTAGAACAGAAACTATGTTTTTTAAACTGTTCTTTCAGTAAAAGGAGAAAAGCTCGAAAAGATAATTATTGGCAATACACTATGGATAGCAGTTATATTTGTACAGAAAAATCGCAGGGGTTGATTATTCCTCGGAATAGAAGCATGGAGACTCATTCCACGCGATTCTGTGTTCAAAATTTAGTCGAAAATGATACCCCACACGCCTAGATACTGGAAATCTCGAAAACGCACATTCAAAATAGGTGGATAGATAACCCATGTTGACCCATAACCTCTTCCTGTGGGCGCCAATCGTCCCGGGACCCATTTCATTGGATTCAGCGTCAAAAATTTAGTCAAAAATGATATCCCACACGCCTAGATCGCCGAAATCTAAAAAATTCATCTTTAGAAGTACACATTTTGACCCCCTCCTCCCGAATTCGGGCTGAAACGTTTTGAGGACCAACTAGAGCCGGAAACGGGTCCCTGACCAAAATTTCAAGTTGTTCAGAAAAGTATCTAGTTCCAAAATCGGCGTGGACGGCGGACGGACATTTTTGCTGATTTTGATGCTCCGAACCATTTGTAATTTGGTTCACCATCTCCATGTGGGTTATAGTTAGCCCCGATTTGGCCTATAACCCCATTTTGGTCTCAGTTACTTTTTAGCTGGGTCCTCACAAACGGCAGCTGCGCGCAAAAAAATCTATTTTGGAGCTGTTTCGAGATTTTTGATGATCTAGATGTGTGGGGTATCAGTTTCCACTGAATTTCAGACACCGAATCGACTCTGATGAGTTTCGACCGTTTTTTACTCAATGGTTAAGACCGAATAAAACCTTCAAAAAGTGGGTGGCACGAAATACAATTGCTTACTGAAGAATAAGTAAACACTTCTCACTTCCAAACAAAATGTATTCGCTCATTAACGATAGATACTGCACTGGTGAATAAGACTTAATTTGTATTGAATGATTAAAACTCCGTTGATTGCCCGTCGACCTTGAAGAGGGTCAAAAGTCCTGCATAAATGAAACTGTTCACGTTTCTCAGAGTTAACAAGAAGTAATTTCTGAGCGCGTGATGACCCACGTGTTGAAGTTATACGAGCGGTCGTTTCGCTAAATGAAGTTACTTGATGATTTTATTCGACGACTTCTGAGTGTCTTTTTCTGAACACGATGAGATCGTGTTAGGGAACTTGATTGCCTGCAATATCTATGATAGTGAGCTCGGCGCCAGGAGTCTGCCCAAAAAGTACTGCTAATTCTAAACTGTGCATATGATATGTTTACAAATTTACTTTCGACCTTTGTTGCCGTGCTGTAATAATTTTGCTGGCTCAAAGATTAACATAACGTGTGTCTTGGGCGAAATTCGACGGGAAACGCAGAAAAAAACTCGGTGCAGAGTCTTAAACAGCCGATAAAAGGAAAGGTCATCTACGTGTATTTATTATTTCGGGCTCTGAAACCGGCTTGGGTTTTTTGCAACCGTCAGCCGTTTCCGCCACAGTTGAGCGACATTCTAACTATAGTGATCAAGCGATCAAGTTCAGTTCGCGGAGTGTTCTCACATCAGAATCACGTGAAAATCTGTGCTGGACCGACGACGATCCTTCATCAGCTCGTCATTTCGCCTCCTGTGACAACTGAGCTCAATGTAATTGACTTGAACAGCTTTAAATCGTTGCAAATCGTCGACTGCTCCATTCGCCTTTCAATTGGCTCCGTTTAAAACTGGGAGATTTGTCGAATGCAGCGTTGCTAAATTACCACGGTAATGGCCTGTGGTGGGCGGGAGGGGAACAATGGAATCACTCTAAAGAATTACTTACCATCTTTGTACAAGTTCCATGTACAGGGTCATATCAGTTTCTCTTTACTGTTTGTGGACCACATGAAGAAAACAAGTTCTTCAATTTCAAACGGTGGTGCCACTGTGTGACCAATTGTTCTGTGACTTGATCTCGCCTACCAGAAAATGTGAACTGTTATGGGCTATCAGATTGCGGTCGAACAGTATCAGTCGCGAGTGCTTCTGTGGCAGTTTACATGTATATGTCACAGTTAGTATTCGAAATCATTTAATTCTAGTTTTAACTAGTCAATTCTAATTTTCACCTAACCCCTTTGTCAAAACTAGAAGTCACTAGTTAGGTTTAGAATTTGCTGGGACCCTCAACGCTGAATCAGAATTCACTGATTCATTTTCATTCAGCACAAGTCGTAACTGAAATTTGTTCGGCAAAACTAGAAGTGATTTCAAAAGTTAGTTACTACTCGTTTTGACTGATAAATCGTAGGAAGATGTGAAACATAAGGTTTTTGTAAAGCTTATATGTTTAGCATTACTACTTACTTATTGCAGCATGTCAAGCCTTCGTGGTATTTGGAGTAATGTCAAATTCTTCTTTTCTTGCAAAGGTATCTATTTGTCAGACATATTTCTTTTGCAAGACAAGATGAAGACTTGAACAGACCCTGTGGAAGCTTTGGTGCAGCTGTACAAAGGGGGAAATGGATTCAAAAACTTTCTCAATTGTGAGTGAATACTAGTTTTGACTGACTATCTTACAGTTAATACCCCAAATCAGTTAATTCTAGTTTTAGTTAGTGAAATCTAGTTTTCACTAAGCTTCTTTGTAAAAACTAGAAGTCACTAGTGGAAACTGGAAATCCCCCCTGATTTTAATAGAGCCAGTCAAAACTAGTATTCACTCAAATCGATGAAGCTCCAGAGTCCAACTCTCCCTTTGCACAGCTGCAACAAAGGCTTCCACAGGGTCTGGTCTTGTCTTTGTACAGTGCTCTTGCAAACAAATTTTGCCTGGCAAATAGATGCCTTTGCAAGAAAAGTATGTAATAGTTTTTTGTAACTCCAAAAACCATGAAGACTAGTTCCAGCAAACTCTAGTTTTGACAGAGGAGCTTGGTGAAAACTAGAATGACATTAAAACTAGAATTAACGGAATTTGGTTATTAACTGTAACACATAACAGAACTCAGAGCCCCTTGGATACAGTACTGTTACAAGCTCTCATGTATTTACTTCGGTAAATCTAGATTTTTAAAACAATGGACAATCATAGGTCCCCAATCAGGATTGCTCCATAAGTGATCATGACCATGAATCACAGACAGGGACAGAGACAGCGACAGTCATGATTGCTCTTGTGGTGTTCCTAGAGGGTGTTTTCGATCACAAGCATGGTTGATTGTTCAATGATTGTTGAGTCTAACCGACTTGTGAGGGGATGGGGGATTCTGAAGACACTGGTCAGCGTTTGCAAGGTATTGCAGAGTTGCAGAATGACAGTGATTGGTGTAGTTATCTTATCTTCCTGACTATGTGCAAACGTGTTACCCTGAGCATGAGCACGGTATTCTATTCTTGTTTCCTAAGGGTTTTTCGAACACTTGATCATTGGCCTTTGTGAAACAATGGTCGTCTTTGGATAAATGCTGTTTCTGTCCCAGGATATAGAAGACCAAATAAACTCAGATCCACTCGTAATGATCTAAGTAGTATGATTACCTTGGACTTATGGTTTATGATTACTTTTGTTCACTCAGGTCACGTTGTTCGTGGCATGTGTCCTCCTGAGACTCACTGGAACGACGCCTGAGTCCGCCACTGCTTCCTAGAGCACGCGGTCACCGCGCGGCCTCTCCTGGACCCCGTCCAAGACAATTTATTATTATCTTGGCCAAGTACCATCAGTTACCAAGTATAACATTTCCCTGTAAACATTTCGTCCCCTTCTTCAATGGGCTCAGTGAGAAAGTTGACCTGACCCGGGAAGAATTTCGCGTGGCTATTCGTCGTTAGTCCGGTGATTGAAGAGGCGATTTCATTCGATTCGTTCGTCACCCGCCATTAGATCGTCACAGTTGCCAGAATAACAGGTACATCCACAGAAATAAATTCATTCATTCACCTTGAGCAATCATTCGACTCAGGGTCGCTCGGCCGGCACCTCTGCCTATTCTCTCCCCACCACTAAATCGAGATTCTCTCACGTATTCTATCTCTGATCCCTCCAAGTACTAACATAAAGAGTCACACGATAATTACATTTCCGAGCCTGTTGGAGTTAATGGATTCTTCCTGGATAATAAATTTTGAGAAGCGCTAACGTTGCTTATGAAGTTGATGGACACATATCCTTTCATTTGAAATCCAAGAACCCCACGTTTTGGCTGATTATCCGTTGTTTTAGTTCACCATTCTTCTTGCTCCGCAAAAAGTCTAAAGGTTTCTTTTTCAACAAATCTGTTATTGTAAATGCGAATACAGCCAACACGTTGTCTCTGTGAGTGTTCCCTGATTTGGTATTCACGTCTTTCCAGGTTGAATCGTTTTGGTCGAAACAACGAGCAAAAAGCACGTCGCTCAGAACAGGAAAACTACGATTAACTTAGAAAACTGACGTGGCTACTTGTTTCGTGAAACCCGTCAATTGTAAAACAATTGAATTGTGTAGAAGCGTGCATTTACCACGAAAACGAAATATTGGGGTAACCTGAAAGCGAATTTCCACTTTAGTTGAAATCGTCTAAAACTAGTAGTATTGTGCATTAATTTACGTATGTGGTACTTGGAGATGGGTGTATCCTCCTGAAAATCTGAAATTCCAGTTCTAGTTGATCCTCGAAGCTTTCAGCCAGATCGGCCCAAATTTGGAAAGGGTGAAAAACAGCCAAAATCGTACAGCGATTAATACGTGGACAGGAAAACTCCCATTTTTTCCACTTAAAACGTTATTTTCACCTCTAAAATAAATCACAAAAATAAATTTGAGTACACCGTTGGAAAGTTGATATTCTGGGGAAGTTTTTTGGGGGATGTTTGAACGTTGACATTTTTCAAGTGAGAATATACCTCTTACCCGGCTGAGTATTGACAAGGTTTCGCATTTTCATTAATTTTCTAACTTTAAACCAAATTATTTAATACCAGTACTTAATTATTCGAGTCGTTAAGGGGCTCATCAGAGGGAAATTTGACGTTTTTTCCAACGATATTCTCAGATTTGTGATTATCTTGTAAATTAATGGACTTATCGCTTATTTAGTGATGTCGGGTCGAAAAAACGAAAAATAATCTTGAATCGTGAATAAATCGGAAACAAAGCCTCTAAAGAAAAAAGTCCTCGGGATATTTTTTGTTGCAAATGAGTCGTAGAATCGACCCCTTCGGCCTAGCGCACACAGAGCAACTGCTTTGCAACTACAGTTGCAAACCAGTTTGGCGCGCAACCTTTTGGTGACCTCGGCAATGTATTGGAGTAGGGAGACGCACACTGCGCGACCGGTTTGTGACGATCTCAAACCAGTCTGAAACCAGTCGCTTCCAATCGTGGGCCCGCGGTTGCAGTTGCGTTGCAGACTTCAGTCACACGTGATCACGGGGTGCTGTGTTGTTGTTCTGTTGGTTTTTTGACGGCGCATATTGTTAAATTAATATGAGTGACCAAGAAATGAACATTAAACTAGTTGGACTTTCCTGTGCTGGAATACATTCCCTCAGGTGTGTGTCCATCTTCTCCAAGGAAGGGCCAACCAGTCTTGTTAGTTCCAAAAACGTATCTTTTGTCATTCGGTAAAAAGATTTAAACTTCCTATCTGACTGAGACAACTCTCTAGCTGCTACAAATAGCCTAGAGTTCACATTATTTCTTAAATAAGGGTGGACCCAATGCTCTCTTTGTGTTCTTCGCCGCCTTCGGTAAAGATAGTAGTTAATGACATCCTCTTGTCTGAGTCTGATGACATGATAAGCACAAATGGTCAAGGCGATGCCTCAAAACACAGCGAACTAGGCCTACAAAATACTCCACTATTGCACATTAGACGCAACTGATTCACAACTGACCCGTTGACGTGTGCGGACAGAAGTTTTGTTTCAGTTACAAACTAGTTGCAGATGCAACTGGTTGCCGACTCTAGTTGCAGAATAGTTGCTCTGTGTGCGCTTGGCCTTCATGGCTGCTAATCATATTGGTTAATATCCTGTACATGTAGAACTGCGGTACATGATACATAACTTCGCCATGTTGTTCATTTAGCCAGCGACGTACGTTGGCTACCAAACGAGCGGTCTTTCTTGTCATGTGTTTCCGTTCCAGGTTAGAAACGTTGGAAGTATTTTATTATCAGTAACAAAATTGGTAAACTTTGAGTTTCCGTGTTCTTTTTTTCGTCGATTCACGAGTGTGAAAGCGGAGTGCCTCGAACAGTCTGCCCCAAGAATCCGAGTGCGGAAGCTGCGTTGACCGAACGTGGACGGTTACGTCGTATCGCTATTTTAGGTCGCCTCATTCCGTGACATCAGTCAGTCGTTAATCGCTCGCTCGACCAACTTGAAATAATTCAGATTTCAGACAGAATTGCTGGCTCATTATGGCTGAAATCAATCAAAGTTAACTGAGCTAATAAAATAAGAAACAAAATAGAACATAATTTATTAACTGGTTTCATTATTTTACACACGGGGAATTCAATTTGAGAAGCTTTAGCAGTATGAAATAAATTGAAAATAGTTTATCCGTTTTGGTTGGTTATTCCTTGAACGCAAAAAATCAATCTGATTCGGCCCAAAAAAAAATTCTGGGCGTTTCAAAGTGTCTAAATCAAAAAAGTCAAATATCCGTCCGCCGTCCACGCCGACTTTGGTAGCAGAAAAATTTCTTAAAATCTAACATTTTGGTCAGGGACTCGTTTCTTGCTTTAGTTGGTCCTCAACTCCATTCAGCCGACGGGACCAACTTTGGCGAGGGGGGGGGGGGGATTTTGAAAAATGGATTTTCGATATTTTTGGCGTTATAAGCGTGTGGGGTACATATTGTTTTTGCCTATATTTTGGATGCTGAATCCAATGAGACGGGTCCTGAAACAATTGGTGCCCAACGGAATAGGTTATGGGTCAAAAATGGGTATCTGTCTACCCATTTCGAATGTGTGTATTCTAGATTGCTGGTACCTAGGCCTGCGGGGTATCATTTTCTCCAAATTTTGGACCCTGAATCGATTAGAATGGATCCGGGACACGCCACACTCATTGTTTTCCCAATTTTCCCCATGTTCGATATTTTTATCGATTTAGGCGTTTTCCACTAATTTTTGGACGCTGAATCGATTGGAGTGAATCCCCATGCTGCTGGTCCGAGGAATAATTAACCCCCGTGAAATAATTTACAGGGTTTAATCTTTCTTAACGAGGAAAAGCTTCCATGAAGCTATTAATGTTGGGCCCCTCCCTTCGCCTTGCTTTTCGAGTGTATGACGTCATGTGCACCATCGCTTCTGACAGCCCTTTTGTAGCCTCTTCCCTCCTTTTATGTCTCGTTTCCTTTTCCGATTCAATTTATCATCAACGCCTATTTTTCTAATTGTTTTTTTCACGGTTAAAGATCGCGATCACGAGGAAAATACTACCTAATAAATATTTCTCTCGTGCTCAGTACCCCACCAATGTTTAGTTGAGCGTTGAGTTGCGATGAGCTTTGTTGACTCTAAAGTTACTTTTCATTTGTAAAATGTTAAGGAGAGCTTTCACGTCGCCAGCGACGTTTCCAGCCGTTCTGAGTGCACAACATTCCCGACAATGGGTAGACGTTACCTCCATTCCACTCTATTTGATGCTAATTTAAACGCTAATGCTTTCTATTGGCGTCCTGAAAAAATCGCGCTTAGTTGTCATCCTTTTTTTTTAATAATTGAATAAATAATGGAAAAAAACATTAAAAAACTACTTGACCGTATTTTTTGTTTTAGATTTTGGACATGATGGCGTCGATGAAGGAGCAATCAAGCAAAATGAGTCTTCGAACGACCACTGCTCTTTGCCCAGACATTTCCCCCTCGTCGAGCCATTTTTTCGAAGTAAAATTATCAAATTATCAACTTTGAATACTTCCGGATGACCCAACTACGTACATGTCTTACCCAAGGGTTGATTTTTCGTTTCAGGTCCTCTACATCGGCAGGATCAAAGTATCACACAAAAAAGTTCCTGAATCATTCACGGATGACGCTCTCGAGAAGTTCAAAACGTTGGACAAAATGAGAAAAGAAGGACGAAAAGACAGTACCGATCTTCCGTCGCCGAAACCAGTAGGTTTGCTCACCGCCCGTTCAACTCTCCATGAAGACAAGTTCCTACGTACACCACGTTGAATTTCACTGTTGCAGATTGAAGTTGAAGATGGGCTTCAACTGAACGCTGAATCCAAAAACGGACCAACGTACGGTTCGACAGAAGTTTTGCGAAATTCCGGCACCGAGCCTCAACAGTAAGTTCGAGTATATATACAATTTTGTCAATAAAACGCCTTGCCATGATTGAGACGGTTCCTTTTTTATGGCCGAGTAGTCGAGTATAACCTTGGGATGAATACAAATCTTTCCATTGAGACGATAACTCGTCGAATTTAAAAGGCGAAAACCCACTACATGAGGTTCCCTAGTTGCAAATAAGGTTTTAATATGAATTTTTCTTCATGAAGATTCTCCCTTATTCTCATGTAGGTAGTATGTTATCTTTGAAAACGTTTAAAAATCAATTCTAAAATTCTTAATAATTCAGGCCGACTTTCTCAGATTTGTTTTCTTGTCTTTTCCCAGGCCAGAAGTTCGAACGAGACGCAGGTCCGGTTCACTGGGTAGTGTGCTAGTGCAAAAGTCTGAACCCATCGTGAGTATCCCCCTCATTCACGAATACCTTCTAACTCTTCGATAACAATTTACCCTAACATCTGCCTCAAACCCCGCAGGTGAGGCCTCCAGAAGGATTGATGACTCCAGAATTGAACCGAACTATGGTCTTTCACGTTGGTCGAACCGACCTAAGACTCGTCAGCCCCGACCGGAAACAGCTGCTCCTCCACAAATACCTCAAAGATATTTGCTCTTCTCATCAGGTGAATGTGACGACAAATTTTCGATTCCCAAAATCAATTGTTTCAATTTTCTTACAGTCTAATTAGAAAATATTCAAAATCGGAAGTTCCGGTTATTCTAGTCTTAACATTTTGAAACACGAAATGTCAAATTTTGGGGGCAAAACGGAAAGATACACCTTTGACAATGTCATGATAACATAGGATAAATATTTAGATATATGTAACAGATTATTTGGGAATATCAAAAGTACTTACTCTATGTTATTACGAGAGGAACGACATCAGAAAGGCAAAAAAATACCGAATTTTCGCTATTTTTTCTACTTTCTTGGAAAATGTACCTACCTGCACTTGAAATTAAAAAATTATAGAAAATGTTATTATTATACATACAAATTCTAAAGATCATCGGAATTATCGGAGAAGAATTGAAGTTATACAGGTGTCATCATTAACTTAGCGTCTATTGAGTACCATTTATCATTATCATATCATTACCATATATTTTGTGTTTGAACGCTTCAACCAGGGTTGTATATTGGTATCGATTCTCAGTTAAAGCCGGTAACATATCAGGTTCATACAAAATCAAAGTTCTATCTGAAATTGGGTCAAGTTCTTGACATTATTATTATTTTTTATTTTTTTCGCAGGGTGTGAAGAATCCATCTCATTTCTCGTTCATTTGCCGAGAAACCAACTCCGAAGCTCCTATGTACATTGCCTACGTTTTCAGCTGTCAATCAAAAGACGTAGCCGACGATCTCATCGCAGGTAATATCTAATAGTCTATTTAGTATCGCTACTAAAATTAAGTTAATTACATTTTTGTTTGATTCAAAGCTGTTACATCGAATAGCTTTCTAATGAGTGAAATGTTGATTTCGTAGCCATCAGTCAAGCGTCGTCCACTCAAAAAAAGACTTCCGTACTGTCCTGCGAGCATTGCCCCATGGTGTGGTACCACAACCTCTGCGCGGAGTTGGAAGGGTTGTCGGAAAAAGCGATGGAAAACGTTTTGGCTCGACGCCTAGAAACGTTGCCACCTCAAGAATTGGATATCGTAAAGATGAAATTGGGCGGCGCGGAAATACCGCAGGGCAACACGAAAGAGCACATTCAATTGGTTATGATGCTTTTGAGGGCGCACTGTGAGAGCAAACAGGCGCGACACGTTCACGACACGCCTGAAAATAGGTAGGATTTGTTTTAAATGACATTTTTCGACCTAAAACGACGCTTTACAGCGCTGTGCATTCAAAATCATACAACAAGTGCCATTTTTCAGGCACGAATTCCTCACTCAGTACCTAGGAAGTGGTACTATATTCATGAAGGCCAAAAGATCACTGACCAGCTCCTTCGATCACCTACTAAAACGGAAAAGCAGCAAAGACGATTTCTACCAAACACAAAGCTTGCCCCCCAACGCTACGTTAAAAGTAAGTGTACTCACATTTCTATCTGCCGAGTGTCATTATCATGATAAGATATTGTACCGTCTTATTCCTCCGAACTCAGGACATGCTTGAACCGAAGACAGTCTCCCACGCCGGCTCTTTCGAAAGCACAATTTCCGAAGAAAGTGTCACTCCGGGAGGATCAATGATGAATATGTAAGTGATTTCCGATGGCATAAAGGCGTAAAATTCGGTCCGGTCGACGTGACGATACAAATTTAAATTCGTTTCAGCTTCATGAAATTGGGAAACAGCCCGAAACATCCCTCATCGGAGCAAATTTTGACTCCCAATAATCCTAAACGCAAAGAAACGACTTGGAGGCAAGCGATCTTCAATAACGTGGTCACACCGAGTAAAATGCTTCAAGGTTCGTTTTGTGAACATCAATGCCTCTTGCTTATAAACTGTCTTTCCCTCAGTTACCTTATCCATCGTAAAAATATTTCAGATGAAAAGAGCGAAGATAAGAAAGACTCGGATTTTTACAAGGGGCTGTGGAAAAAAGCCATCAATCAGCAAATTCTTCTCATACGAATGGAGAGAGAAAACAACAAACTTTCTGGTGAGCTTATTTACTTATTTACCCACACAAGAAGCACATCTATACCGTAGACTTACCGATATTTTGTATCAATACAAAACGAGGTGTCCCTGAAAACTGCTAGAAAATCGTTATGGAGTTATTGAAACTGTTTGAAATGGTATGTGTGGTGCTTTTTGGTAAGTAACTCAAATATATTTGCGCACCCCACACAACTGCGCAATCATGCGCTAGTGACACGTGGATTCACAAGATGTTTTTGCAGAATAATGACTGAAATCTAAAATTTCTCGTGGAAAAATAATCTTTTTTAGCGCGTAATAAATTTCCTTTTTTTCTGTCCAGCCTCATGTCCTGTCTCAAACATTCGACGGACCCTGTAGCTTTAACTAGTGCATGCTTTGGGATTCGGTGTTCAGGCTGTCATTGCACAGGCAGCGTGGGAGTCTCAAGGCTAGCTTAGTAACTGGCTTCGCCTGCTTGCCCTTTCGCCTGAATCGCACTGGGACAATCCTATCAGCTATCCTACGTAGACTGAGTGAAGAGGGGATAAAACTGCAGTCCACATAATATTTTAGGGCCGAGCACTGACCCAGGTTCAACCTGTTTGGGGCTCAAACCCTAATGAGAGTAATCCTACATGGAACTACTCTCTCTAGGGGATTGGGTTTTTGGATTATTAAAAACAGGACCCTCCTGAGAGTAGAGGATGGGTTATGACAGCTTTTGCCAGTCACACGTAAAACTTTGCAATAGCTGATTCATTCACCTGATACTTGTCCCAGTTAAGAAGTTAAATGTTTTTTGGCCTTGGAGCAACCTCCCGGTCCCTTCTTCAACCCCCCCCCCCTCCCCTCGTGCCACGCATCCATTGGAGTGAAGTCTAGAGGCTGCTGTCCTCTTCCTAAAAACAGAAACCTGGGGGCTGCTCATTGTTTCTCGGTACTTACCTGAGTTCAACTCGCTGTAGCAGCTTTTGGAAACGAATGCAATTGAAAATGAAAATACTGAGAGGCATAATGGACCAACAAGCTCCGCACTAGGTGATCTTTCAATCCTTCCTCAGAGGGTCAACCACCATCTAACCATCTGTTTGCAACCGGGCAGGCGTACGTGCATCCATAGTTTTCGTGCGATTGTAGTGATGAGATATTTCATGAGGAAAAACCAAAATCACTCCAACGACCTATTTAAAAACCGTGTCCTAGCTTCGTACTTGTGCTTTGTACTGACCTCACCTCTCATGGTAACCCCTTGAGTGAGCTTTTGTATCAAGTACGGTTGTTCCAGTCCGTCAAGAGGAGGCCAACGTCAAGCGGATCAAACTGGAGTACGAGGAGGTCGGCAGCGTTGAATGTGCTGACATCTGGGACGCCACTTGTAAGGAAAGTCGAAAACTAGACAGCTCTCTCGTGCTCAACACAATGAAAAAAGGTACGCACAGGGGGAGAAAAAAAATCTGAATTTTTCAACGAATTTTGATTTATTTATTCTGATTCATCTGTGAAATACCGACGAATTACATGGTTTGTGTAGGAGTTCCTAAGGCCAAAAGAGGAGAAGTGTGGCTGTTCTTAGCCCGACATTACTCGAATAAACTGCCTCCGTTCAGTGATCCAAATTTCCCCAATTATAACGTCTCCTACGAGCAACTATTGAAGCAATTGACGTCTCATCAGCACGCCATACTGATTGATCTGGGTGAGTGTTCATTTGGTCATTATGAGGATCTCTAATTTTGACTTCACTGCACGCATGAGCAGCTCAATGTTGCAAATTGGCTCATATTGTTTTTGGTTTATCACTAGGGAGAACATTTCCCGGTCACGAATACTTCAGCTCGCCTCTGGGTCCCGGGCAATTGGCGCTGTTCAACATTCTGAAGGCGTACTCTCTGTTGGATCCAGAAGTCGGTTACTGCCAGGGTTTGAGCTTCCTCGCTGCCGTCCTTCTGCTGCACGTGAGTTAACTCTCACGTAGTAGTTGAGAGCTTATTTTGTCAGAGACATTCAGTACCGGATGAATTCTATCATCAACCCGACGGATATTATTGCAGATGAGCGAGAGCGAGGCGTTCTACATGCTGAAGCAGCTCATGTTCAGGCGACAGCTTCGCGCCCGGTATTTGCCTGACATGACGGCGCTTCAAGTTTCCCTGTACCAACTGTCTCGTCTTCTTCACGACAAACTACCCGACCTCTACGCACATTTCGACTCCTTGGACGTTCCACCGACGCTGTACGCCGCACCGTGGCTGCTCACTTTCTTCGCGTCGCAATTCTCATTGGGTTTTGTGGCTCGCGTGTTGGGTAAGCACTAAGTAAATGTGACAGTAGCTTTAAAAGCGGAGACAAATTCGAATATTTAGTGATCTCATCGGTTGTCTTTTTGTTGCAGATCTGGTATTTGCAGACTCTCCCAATATCCTCTTCAAAGTGGCCATTGTTCTATTGAGACATCACAAAGAAGAACTTCTCAAATGCGACAGTTTTGAAGAACTTATGAATTTCCTCAAGCAAACACTCCCAAATGTGGACACCCTCACAATGGACAAAATTGTCAAGGAGGTAAACTGTAGTTCCGTACGGTTATATTTTTATAGAGTCGTGCGTCTCGATTGAATTGCAATTGAGTTTTCTCTGGTTAAACAGGTGGTAGCTTGTGACGTTACAAAAGAACTGAGCGAGTACGGCGTCGAATATCACGTGCTCCAAGAGGAAATGTCCGCTCCAAGGCCTGAATTGAAGAAAATCAAGGAATTAGAGTGTCAGAATGATTTGCAGCAGCAACAAATCACCGCTCTGAATCACCAATTACAGGTAAGTCTAGATGTTTTGAGTCAATACGCTGGTAAGGATGACTTTTGGGAAATTAGAAACTGTTAACTGTGCGGGATTTTGTTCACGCCTGTGTGGCCCTGCAAGACAGGAAAACAGCTGGTTGTCCATAGTTCTTACTCGTGATTGGAGAGGGGCCCAATTCATCACTGATACTGGATTAAATGCCAGAGTGAAAGAGGTATTGCTGGGGTACGGCTGCCCTGCCTAAAGACCTAGGGGATATATGCAATATTTGAAAAAAGGAGCACAAAGACGACTTATTTATTGTTCATCCAATAGAATATTGCATTCATAGAGAACTAATTGTAGCACAAATTTCCCGTTTCCCCTTCCTCATAAAATACTGGTAAACGTTGTGAATCCCCTCTATTGCTCCCAGAGCAGACTGCCAACTCCTTAGTTTCCTCATCCTCCAGAAGAGTGCAGCCAAGGATGGCAATATTCTAAAGGACGAACTTGAGTAGATTGGTAGGATTTTATCTCAGAAAAAGAAATGCTTACTACCCTTGACACAGAATGGGGGATTGGTATTCCAGGCTTTTAAATACAGCTGTTGAATGTGTCCAATTGTTTTCATGTTTCAGATCGCAACAAGCAACATCAACCGGCTAGAAGCATCGCGTTCGTCACATATATCGCAACTTCACAAGTTGGAAACTCAAGTCAAAACTCTGGAAGTGACCGTGGCCACGTTAGGGCAGTACGTTTCGGATCTGGGCTACACTCACAAGGACGTTCAAATACCCAACGACGTCCTCAGGATCCTCGCTCAAATCAACGTGTCCCAGAAAAAAAAAACTCCGCCCTCAAATGAGCACACCGGACTTGAGGATTGGTGAAGCCGCCAGGAAGTTGTCGGACGAGGTCAAAATCCCAAGAAGGTTGTCTGACGAGAGCAAACTGACGGAATCGTTGAGTTTCATCGCAGGAAGAGGTCGAGACGAAGCCCAACGTAGGGCGGATTTTGTCTGACGAAGAGAAAGCAATAATCGCTGCTAGGAACGCCGCTCTGAGCATCAAATCCCTGAGCGAGGTTGACAGCTCAGCGCGAGAAGTTCCCAAACTCAAAGTCACTCAGAGCTCCTTCGAACTCGGCAACCATTCTCACCCGTTGGATCTCGGCGACGGGCAGACGAGCTTCGAAGGTACGACTCACTTGAAAAAAATTCAACTCTCCCGCGCCTCCCGGACGGAATCCACTAAAACATCGAACTCAAAATCGTCGAGCCGCCGAGAGATTCCGTCGGAGACAAACTTAAAATGACCAAAAACAAGGTAAACCGCCTGTTCGAGTCGTGCAACGACATTTTCAAAAACGAACACGAAAAAACCCTTCGGCCAAGAAACTCAACTTTTGATCAAATCTCAAGCAATCCCCACCAAGAGAAATGGGTTTTCCTAGAGTTTCCCTATTGATTGAACTTGCCGGCTGTAATGTTACTCGATTATGTCTACTTTTCTTGTTACGTATCCACTGTTGCCTGATTGAGCCAACACGCTCCTGAAGACAACTACCAAAAAAGAAGAATCTCAACCTGGCGACCAATCTTCAGCCGAACATGGATGAAGTCCAAAATCGCCGCGTCTTGGAGCAATACCGTTCTTCCACGTCCACTGCACAAAGAGAAGCCCCACACTGCAGCTATTTTGGTTACAATTCAAAATCATTTATATTAGACGATCTGGCAACAACTATTCCAACCAACCCAACCACCATCCACCATCTATCCAACTGTAAGATTAAGCTTTGGGATTCTGAATGCGTCGATTTTGCCCGTTATTTCCCCTGGTAATAGTTCTAGTCAAAATGGGCTAAAAAATCGAATGCTCCATCAATAATTCGCTAAGATTGAATATGCAGTGTTCCACGAGACCCCCCCCCTCCTCCTACTCCCCCTAAAACTTAATGTACTACACTTGAAGTCTACCGTATCTCTCTTGTGTAAAATTCCAATCTAAAATAGAATATAGAGCTTTGAATTTAAATATGATTAGCATCGATTGTGAATGGTTGCTCAATTGCACTCCCTGCTAATTTGTCTTTTCTAAAACTTAACAAAAAAAAACCATCAAGTTCTAATTTTTAAATTATTTTCTTGTTGCAAAATGGAAGTCTTATTGAACACCCTTAATAATTAATATTGGTTACACGGTAATACATTTCATTAGGTACCTCGAAGAATAAATAAATAAAATTTGAATTTAAAATACTCAAAATTAAGTGGGGACGTCTCACTCAATAATCACCCTTTTTTTTAATTGAATGTTGTCAGGTATTAAAATTGAGTGGTTATCCTGACCATATCGTCAGTAGTGAGCACTTCTTACACTTTGTAAATATCACAGGCGACAAATTATTTTGGAAGCATTGATATTGCTAAATAATAAACATTTTTCTCGTGCCAAACATTTAACTATTTCTGCACGAATGTCTACATTGTAATTATTCCAAATATTACTAAACCGATATAAATTTCACGCTCTGTGATATTAAATACCTGATGGAGGAATTGTACTCTCGTCGGTTATATTTTTGTTATTTAGTGAAACTATAAGGATAAGTAGGCAGCAGTATATTGTCTGTTAAGTAATTAGAATGTTCGGGTTCACTCTCGGCGAACCATTTCACTTTAGGCTCATACCACTGTTGTAGAATGATGTATTCCTCACTTGTAGAACTAAATGTATTTTCCTGTACATAAGCTTTCATTATTTAGTTCCTAGGTGCTTATTTATTGGTTTAGATGTGATATATTTGATATTGATACTCTCTCCCTTGTATATGTGCATGTACTTCAATCAGGAATGGAGACATTGCATCAGAAGTCCATTTTTTGAATGTTTATTGTCAATAAACTTGACAGTGTTATCACTTAAATATGTGTACACCTCCAATTTGAACCAACCCTCAGGTCCCCAGAAGGTAAGAAACTAAGGATATTGACTGAAAATAAGGCAGGATTTTTATTGCAGAGGTTTTCTCGATTTGTACTTTTTGCGCTCCATGGCTCCTCCACGCCCTATGAATATATTTTGTGGGGGAAATAGGGGTTAGAAATACCACCCCCAGAAGGCGAAGAAACAAGGATATTGACTGAAAAGTAGGCTAGGCCCAGAAAATGATGCCAAAGCCTGTAATTTGGCAGCAGGAGTCATTTTATTGGTCTGAGACATTTGTCTTGAGACCATCTACAAGATACTGAGGTTTTTGAATGAATGAATTAATGAATGAAGATGTTTATTCAAGCTCAGTCATGCATCACACTTGAAAATAATTTATGTCACCACATCACATAGTGGCAATGGTTTTACACCGTCTGCCACGGGTTTTTAATTTTTATTTCTATTTTTTTTATTTTTGATTTTTTTTAATGCAACATCCTCCGTTTTCCTAATACTAATAAATTACTGTTACTAATTTAGTAACTGCAAAAAAACAGGTTCTTTCATAATTTATATCTATAGCTATCACAATTCTCACTTACAAATACAAAGGTTTACACTTAACTACACATATTTACACATAAATGGTTGCGATATTGAAACAACAGCGCTTTCTACTATGGCTTGGTAGCTAAAGATGGTAACTTGGGTCGCTAGAAATAATTAAATTGTTCAATGAGGTACTTTCTGTACGCGCCCCGCCGCGGTGATGTATCGACTTAAAGCTGTCCATTTCTTTCCATTTAACCAGCAATAATCTCAATCCTGCTTAGCCTTGGCTTCCTGAAATCCGAACCCTATACTCCGCTAAAAACAGGGCACGTTGCGATAAAATGTTCAACATTCTCCGGGGCCATCATATGGCACATGGAACAGCTGTATTGCCTGTCTGTCCTGCAGGGCATGTATTTAAGTTGAGCATTTCGCTCCTGGCCCTCATGATGTTGCCTACCATCACTGATCGCCTATATCCAGGTAACTTGTTTGGTCATGGTCAAGGGCTGCGTAGAGACAGTGGTGGCCGAGTTTCTCGCTCGCTCAGCAATTTGCTCCCTCTCACAGCTTTCCATTTTGTCTAGGAGAGTATCGCCGCCTGCACGATTGCCTCTAGTGTTGGGAATTAGTGGTTTCACCCATATACTTGCGCCACAGTCCGGCCCATGCCCTCCCCATCCCACCCCAGTCCTGCACACTCCTTTGCAACGACATTAGGTAGTCTTTCTTGGCTCATATGGCAACTTTTTTCAAGTACCGAGGTGAAGACCAAACGTGTGTCAAATATCTTGTTTTAGGCCTAGCTCTCGGTACACAAAATAGTCGGCGTGTTCATGGTATTCTCATTGTTCTTTTGACAAAATATTTTAAAAGCTTTTCTATTTGCTCAAACTGCTGATAAACCCCAAGCCTGAGCCCCATATAAGATACTGAGTTTTTTTTGGAGAAATCCACCAACAATTTTCAGGCCTCAAAAACACCAAGGTCATCTTGGATTTTTATAGCAGAATGTTGGTTTTCTCGATTTGTACTTTTTGCGTTCCTTGGCTCCTCCACGCCTTATGGATATATTGAGGGGGAAATAGGGGTCAGGCTCCAAAAACACCAATGCTTGGGGATCTGAGGAAAGCAGAAGAAATATATGGTTCGATGATGGCTTTAATAAGACTAGCAAATCGTTGAACAATTACAATGACGTAAACACTAAATATCTCTGATTTGCTCATCGTGTATGAATTTGCATTACTACTACAAAGTGCATTCCCAAGTAAATCAAATAATATACCCATTGGAAAATTTGAATGTTGCGATTTAGATTTCTCATCAATAGCCATGTTAGAATGGGAAACTAAATAAGTTATATCGACAATTTGCTGCGTGACTATTTGGATTTCAAGCTTTCCCTTCTCTAATTTTTTACTACGAACAGGGCTACAACAAGTAACAAACATCAATAATTTCACAATATATGTTCATACCTAGGCAACTTGCGTGTTCACGAATTGCAGTAAGTAGAATCTATCACGTAAGTACATAAAAATAAAGGCGTGCGTTCCTCCCTTTCGATATAGAATAATAACTCATCTATGATAATATAACGAAGCTTATAAAAACAGTCTTGCGGTGGGTAGCTAACATTTTCACGATGTTTGCGCCAAATACTGATGGTGGAGTGTGCAGGGATTAGTATCCTTTGGGACTATCTTGTTTTTTTCTGCGTAAACTGGGGGGGGGGTAGGGGTAGGAGGTGTCTTATGCTTTATTAGCTCCGAATCAATTCCATAGGCAATAGCGATCATGTTGCTGACGATCACTGCAGCGTACGCAATATCTTATTCCACTTTCCGTCTAAGGACCCACCAGAGACCAAGAAATCATTACTATCACATATCATCATGAATCGGCTGAATCTCTTAAAATAGGTATAGGTAAAGTGTCAGTAGTCATATTGTGTCCTCAAGTTTTCTGAAAAACGCTTATCAACGCGCTTCACATCAATTCATTTCATCCACCTCCATTTGGCGAATGCACTCACATGAGACACATCCTTGCTTAACAGGGTACAGCATGAAGCCTATTTTGATGTAAAATTTACGTTGCCGTTCGTCCAAACCGGAAATGACGGACATTTTCTGATAATTATCAAGACTCGAATTGATCGATTTTACTTATTTTCATTATTTTACGACTTCATGAAAAAGAGCGCACGTCGTGAGGGCTCAATTACCAGCCTTTTGATCGCCTCACGGGTCACACAGCTTCCCATTTTCCTACAATCCTTAACATTTGTTTCCATCCTACCGATTAAGTGCTCTCATTTTGGTGGGAGGAAGAGGGAGGGTCTTCAAGAATGGTTTTCTGACCTAATTTCCTTCCCTGTAAGGCCAGGTACACACGTTGAGGATTCCGAGAGTTCCTCGTTGAACGATTCCTCTCCGGCCGACGGACCATGTGGACGGGTCGAGGCCTTCAGTTGAGGCGGACCGAACAGGCCGCCAGGCCTTTCCAATTTTTGGAAAGGCCACCTGAGGCCGGGGTTCCGGTTCCCGGAATTGAACCCCTTCCTTCACGTGTGGATGAGGTGATCGGTTGTAGGTATCGCTCGAGTATCGTCACAGTGGTCGTAGCTCCTCGTTAATTTTTTCACAGTTTTCCTCGAAAGGCCTCTCGCGTGTCGAAACCTCTGGCCGAAGCCTCCTGGTTTTCCCGTACGTGTGGATGCTCCGTCCGGCTCCGGCCGCCTCAGAGGGATTCCTCTGAGGAATCCCTCTTCGGAATCCTCAACGTGTGAACCTGGCCTAAAAGTTCAGGATGAAACCAATCAATTTATCATCCCGCACACACACATCACTATAGCAACAAGCATCAGCTTGGACTTTCCGAGCCAACTATAACAGTATACAAGTAGAAAATTAACGAAGAAAATGAGGATATAAATAGGAATATTATTCGTTGGGTGTAGACTAAATTGAAGTTAATTTACGACTAGTGATATAAAATACTGATCATCATGCGGGTAATTCATATAAATATTTGTTAAAAAAAGAAACGCAAACCAGATTATCACAATTCATAATTGAATGCACCAAGCTTCATCTATATAGGCCTTGTCAAACAACCTACTCTCACGTGGCCCTTACACGGTCAATAATACTTCAGTTCTTCATTACTATCGGGCAGTGTAAACAAATGAAAGACTTGCAGTCACAGTGAGTACCTGGACCTGTTACAATTCAAAACAGACCCAAGATGCAATACTTTTAGCGAATGCTCACCTTTGAATACCGAAAAAACCCCAATTAGAATTCCAGGCTTTGTATTGAGGCGTTCCACAGTGTCAGTAATAATGAAAACATCCCCTTCCCCTTTCTATTGATTGACACCTTAAATCAGGAAATCATTGCCCGCTTAAGTACCGCCATTTTGATATCACGACACAATTATTGACCGCGAATTGAGCTACTATTAGGAAATGTAAAATCACTGGAACAAGTCATCACAAAAATGCAGAAAATCACAATTCAAACTCGACAAATAATACATAATAAGGCGTCCAGAGACAATACGAGGTAAATGATGCATGTGCGAATACTTGTGCTTAGTAGGAAAGCAATTAATTGAAGATGCTCTACTATTTAGTTACATTGGGCAAAACGCCAGTTACCGTTACACCTGATCTTTACCAAAAATTATTTTTTCGGCATTCTAAAAATCTAAAAAATGTACTTTACAACTGAATGCACAGCTGGGCTTATAATGCACAGAGAAAAGCCATGTCTAATTGGCAACAAGAAATGATTAGATCTCACTTCAACTATCTAACCAAGCTTTGAAATATGATGCCTATGAACTTTATCAGCTACCTGGTTGAATTCAAGTTGAGTCGGCCGTTCATCTAGGGACTGAACGGTAGAAAACTCAATATCTGGTGTAATTTGTACATCATTTCATAAGTGAATTTTACGACGGCTTTGACTTTCAGTTAGACTGAATCAGATAATTTGAAATTGAAGTACTAGAAGTCATTAGCCTTTTTGATAAAAAGTTGCACATTTAGGAGAAATACAATTTTAATACAGGATAAAATTTAAGATGAGAGCTAAATTTTGAAGCTTGCCTTCAAATAGATTTTCAGTAGTTTGAAGCTTAAGGTACACGGAATCAACTGAGGGATGACACTGCTCCTCTGGCTTACCTGACTATAATGACCCAATTATAACATTTTGAGGCCTTTGGTCAACAAGATGTTCGGTTTTAGAAATGATAGTTTGGTCAGGCTACCCCTACTTGGGGTCTTAACAACACGATTTATAAATGCCATGAGGGTGACGAAAACACAAACATTGAAAAAGCCAAACTTAACCTCCCAACAGTTAAAAATTGCATTAGTTACAATTAGCAGCGATGTATTCTTTACTTTAGTATTGGGAATTGGCTTAAAGATCTTCGGCGTTGGGAGAAAGCTCTCGGCGAAGGTCAGAAGCGTTTGCGGACTCCTCTCTTCGTTTCCTCTTTATGCGATAAAGCACTATGGAGACAATGTTTTGAACGAAGGCGAGAGAAATCAGGTAGAGAGATACGGTGACGAGTTTCACTATCAAGTTGGTCTTGGTGGACATGAGAACCGCATGGAGTAGGTAGGAGCCGTAGACCAATCTCACCGACAGGAACATACCTGTAATTGATCCAATACAATGAGTTTAAAAAGCGATCAGGAGAAAAGTGACAAAATTGCGATCACTAAAGACAATCTCACCGAAAAAGAGGTACTCGACGGTCCAAAACAAGTAGGTGTCCTTTTTGTCGTAGTAGCGAAGGAACCAACGAGCTTGCAGAAGAGGGTTGGTGATTTCCATGCTGCACAGCCCTCCAATAGCTTCAGCTCCTGCAAGTGAGGCCACATGTGACTACGTAGATTCATAACATGAGTATAGCAACACGACTTTGGTGATACCACCTTTATAGGAAACCTCTGAAATGCGCCTTCACACAACACTTAGAACGATAAACCACTGTGGAATCGTTTGCAGAGTTTAAGGGGTGTTTTCATGCAAAAAGTCAACTTCTCCGAATCGGCCCAAAAATTTTTCTGGACGTTTCAAGGTGTCTAGATCAACATTAGCAAATGTCCGTCCGCCGTCCACGCCGACTTTGGTAGTAGAAAATTTTCTAAAAATCTGAAATTTTGGTCAGGGGTCCGTTCATGGCTCTAGCTGGTCCTCGAAACTTTTCAACTCGATCGGACCAAATATGGGTGGGGTAGGGGGTCAAAATGTGAATTTCGAAAAATATATTTTTGAGATTTTTTGCAATCTAGGTATGTGGGGTATCATTTTCCACTAAATTCTGGACGCTGAATCCAACGAAAAGGGTCCCAGAACGATTGGTACCCACTGGAAGAGGTTATGGGTCAAACTGAGTATCTATTACCCATTCTGAATATGTTTTCGAGATTTCTGGTACCTAGGCGTACGGGGTATCATTCCCCACTAAGTTTTGGACGCTGAATCCAATTGAATGAATCCCGGAACGATTGGCGCCCTCTGGATAGGTTATGGGTCAAAATGGGTACCTATCTACCCATTTTGAATGTCTGTTTCCATATCTCTGGTGCCTAGGCGTGTGGGGTATCATTTTCCACTAAATTTTGGACCCTGAATCGATTGAATGGGTCCGGGACCCGCCACACCCACTTTTTCCCCCATGTTGAAGAAATGAGTCTCCATGCGCCTGGTCCGAGGAATAACCAACCCGTGTGTATGAATTTGCAGCGCTTTTACCATCTCTTAGGCTACTAGTTTATTACCTGATCGAGAAGTTGGCCTAAAAGTCAACTATGAAAAAACAAAATACGTTCTAAGTAAAAGAAATGAGGGGAGAGAACAAGAGGAAGAAATCCTGATAAATGGAAAGTATTTTGAGAATTGTTCAACCTTTAAATATCTTGGAACAACTATCAACAAGGACTGCTCTCTTGAACATGAATTAAAGCCCGTTAATGCAGGAAACAGGTGTTTATTTCAAAACAAAGTTTTTTCAAAAGTAGGTTACTTAGCAGGACTTCCAAAGTTAAACTGTACCGAACCGTAGTGAGGCCAGTTGTGCTATAGGCTCTGAGACTTGGACCCTAACAAGGAAAGAGGAAGACCAGCTCAGACGCTGGGAAAGGAAGATCCTAAGAAGAATTTATGGGGGGATTTGTGAAGGGGGCAGGTGGCGTATCCGAACCAACGAGGAGCTCGCTCTTGTATGGACAGCCCGACATCATAGCAGAGGCGAAACGAGCCAGACTCCGATGGGCAGGACATATGGAGAGGATGCTGTGGAAAGGGCAGCTGCAAACTGTACAGAGGCCACCAGGAGGAAGACGATTGCGTGGGAGGCCAAGGCTGCGCTGGATAGACGGAGTGGAGGATGATCTGCGACAGATGGGTGTCAAGGTGGGCACACTTGCCGCGGACCGTGCAGCGTGGAGGCTAGCGACTGGTCAGGCCTAGGCCCTCAAAGGGCTGTAGCGCCGTGGAGAAGAAGAAGAAGAAGAATAACAACTTGAGATTAAGTCTCGAACTTCGATTGCTTCTGATAATTTTATCTTTTTTATTCTCTTTTGGTTTGTGGTAAAATTTATGTTGCTGCCAATAAATGAAACATTGCAATCACTGCAATGAAACATAGCAGGAAAAGAACCTACCTAACAGAT
>CM034000.1:6626137-6743869 GCA_019603395.1 Cyrtorhinus lividipennis
TCCCTACTCAAGCACACCAATAAGCAGTTCACAATGTATTCCTCGCTCAACCGAGCCAAGCCAAAAAAACAGCAATCAGTCATTTTCCAGCTGTGGGCACTTATCAAAGACATGTGCGAGTGATTCTGGCTCCTGCTGGTTTCTAAGAAGGCACAGCTTCTAATTGAGACAATTTGACTCCCACTTCTCACGCTGTTTTCAAGAACCATGAGACACATTGACTCTGGCTTATTATATAAGTGAAGGTAACTGAATATTGGAAGTATCCCTGGAGATGATGTGCTTATTTGCTGCCAAAAGTGCTTCCTGATTTGAACAGTGGACTACTGAACCTGACGTTGAAGCCTGTTGGTCAGTTTGGACTTTCATCCTTGAACTAGGAATTGCTAAGGTCTCATCAAAATAAAGTCCCAAAATCCTAAAAAATGTTATGTCCTCTTTTTCATTCACATTACTGTTATTGCACTTATTGCTATTTCAAGCAGTCCACCAGATGACAGTCCACAATTGGATTTTGGATGTGACTAACTGGTGGGAGATGTCAAAGAGTGGGGAGGAGGAGGTAGTTGCCACTCCATGAGCGAGGGGGCACATCCAAACACAAAATATGAGTCAAGGGTGAGTCACCTTTTCCATTACCATTCCCAGGATCCATGGTCCTCTGCATCTTGAATTTGGATTTCAAATTTGTCGGGATTGTGGAACTTAGTCGATAATGTCATCCAAATGAAAGAGGCGGAAACACACCGGTTTTCTAACCTGGCGACATTTCAGGAGTACACGCTCCGCGCTATTGGGGAGGGCCATCAGGTTGACCTCGTGACCACACTTTTCCAAAGCGTTTGACAGACTACCCATAGCACAATACTGGATGTTCTCTCATCCTTTGGGGTCTTCGGACCTTTTCACACATGGATCGCCAGCTACCTTGCCGCCAGACAGCTCTCAGTGCGCGTAAATGGGGTTGTTTCCAGCTCAAGGCTCTCTTCAACCTGGTGTTCAACGGTGTCATCTCCTCTCTCCATCATATTAAGTTCCTGATCTATGCCGACGACCTAAAGCTCTTCAGCTCCATCCGCGACCCCTGAACTGCCTGCTCTTCCAGCAGAACCTTGATGCCCTCCCTCTCTGGTGTGAACAAAATGGACTGATGCTGAACCCGTCCAAATGTGCGGTCATCTCTCACTCTCCAGTCAACCACCCCTATCTGATCGACGGTGTTCCACTCTCACGCGGGGATAGCATTGTGGACTTGGGTGTACTCTTGGACTCGCAGCTTTCCTTCTCTACTCACATCGCTGAGGTAGCGTCCCGTGGGATGCGGGCTCTGGGTTTTGTGAAGAGGAACACCAGGGAGTTCACTCATGCAACGGCCCTCGTGACGCTCTACAAAACCCTCGTGCAACCAATCCTGGAGTATGCGTCTGTGATCTGGAGCCCTCACTACGATTGCCGTACAAATCGACCGAGTTTTTAGAGCTTTCCTCCGTTATCTCGCCTATAAGCTCTCAATTCCCCGTGAGAACCTGGCCTACGATGAGCTTGCTCGCCGTTTTGGCTTGCTGTCTCCACGTGATCGACGGCTGTGCTCTGACGTCTCGTTCTTCCACAGCTTGCTATCGGGTCGCCATGACGCTCCGGATCCTCTCGTCTGTATTGGCTTCCACGTACCCCGCGCCGCTTCTCGTTCTGTCATGCCCTTTGCCATCCCTTTCTCAGCTACGAACTACTTGTACAACCTCCTCTCCACGTCCCCCCCCCCCTCTTCATCGACGTAATTTCATCGCCACTTCCACGTAATTAAGTCTACTCTCTTCCGAACTCTGAACCAACCATTGTCTTCGTTACCTAACCAATTCGTGTGATCAGTGCAGTGCTAGGTTACTTTTTGCTTTCAGTTTTGATTCTACTCTTTTCCCTTTTCATTACATGTCATTGCCTTTGTCGCTGTAAACTTACAACTGTATTCATTATTGTAATTGGGCTTGTCCCGTTTCTTTTCAAATAAATAAATAGTGGACTGCTGAACCTGACGTTGAAGTTGGTCAGTTTGGGCTTTCATATTTGAACTAGGAATTGCTAAGGTCTCATCAAAATAAAGTCCCAAAATCCTTAAAAACTTCATGTCCTGCTTTTCATTCACATTACCCTTATTGCACTTATTGCCATTTCAACGGGTCCACCAGATGACAGTCCACAATTGGATTTTGGATTAGACCAACTGGTGAAAGATGTCAGGGAGGCTGGGGGAGGGGGGTAGTTGCCACCCCAAGAGCAAGGGGACACATCCAAACTCAAAATGAGTCAATGTGACTCCAGGATCCATGGTCCTCTGCAGGTAGCAGCACTTTATCCCCTTCCCTTCATATTTCACCATGAATGATATTTGATAGAGTATAAATTGCACATCCTATCCCAGCAGAAATAACAACCTTATTACCTGGTAAGACAGACTGGGGGTGGGGGGTAGTTGCTACTCCTAGAGCGAGGGGGCACATCTAAACTCAAAATATGAGTCAAGGTGACTCACATTAACATTTCCAGGATCCGAGGTCCTCTGCATCTTGAATTTGGAAACACACCAGTTTCACTGTTTGCGTTTGCCATTTGTAACTGTTTTTCAACATTATTGGAAGTATCCCTGGAGATGATGTGCCTATTTGCTGCCAAAAGTGCTTCCTGGATTTCAATGGTGGACTGCTGAACCTGACGTTGAAGGTTGGTCAGTTTGGGCTTTCATCTTTGAACAAGGAATTGCTAAGGTCTCATCAAAATAAACTCCCAAAGCCATTAATAACTTCATGTCCAGTTTTTCTTTCACATTACTGTTATTGCACAGAAAATCCCAACCAAATAAGGGTGACCAAGAGCAAAACAGACGTATGTTTGCTATAGTATCAACAGTAATTGAGACAATTTGACTCCCACTTCTCATGCTGATATCAGCAACCATGAGACACATTGACTCTGGTATTTCATATAAGAGAAGGTAACTGAATACTGGATAATGTGCTCATTTGCTGCCAAAAGTGCTTCCTGATTTCAATGGTGGACTGCTGAACCTGACATTGAAGGCAGTTGGTCAGTTGGGGCTTTCATTTTTGAACTTTGTAGCACTCCAAGAGCAAGAGGGCTCATCCAAACTCAAAATAGGAGTGAAAATGACTCATGTTACCACCCCCAGGATCCGTGGTCCTCTGCAGGTAGCACCACTTTACTCTCTGCCCTTCATATCTCACCATGAATGATATTTGATGTAGTATAAATTGCATCCAATCCCAGCAGAAATAACAGCCTTATTACCTGGTAAGACTCGGAATCCGTAGACAGGAAGAGGTGGGATTTTGTCGTCAGGCTGTCGCTCTTTGACGGTTGGCGACACTGGGTAGGTCGGCCGCATCGGGGAGACGCATCGGGCTCCCATTGGCATCGGCTTCCTGAAGAGCTGGGGCACTGGCAGAGTTGAGTTTGGTTGAGTGTAATGGCCCGGGTAGCAGCCGTTGTACACTGTGAACTGGCCGCACACTCCCTGGCAGACCAAAGGACAAATTGTAGTGGCAGAACTTCAACCAAAATACAAGTGGAAATGTTGTGTGCAGCAATCAGGGCACATAAATGTCAGTGAGGTTCAGTCTGTATACAACACTAAACCCAAAGAAGAATCCAGCGCCAGTACAAGGCCATTTTTGGTAGACAATTTTCTAAAAATCTGAAATTTGAGTCAGAGACCCATTGTTAGCTGTAAGTTGGTCCTCAAAACCTTTCAGCCCAATCGGGCAAATTTGGCGGAGTAGGGGTCAAAATGTTTTTCGAAAAATGGATATTCGAGATTTTTGGCCATCCAGGCATGTTGGGGTATCATTTTCCACTAAATTTCGGACGCTAAATCCAATGAAATGGGACGATTGGCGCCCACCGGAAGATGTTATGGGTCATAATGGGTATCTTATCACCTATTTCGAATGTGTTTTCGAGATTTCAGTTACCTAGGCTTGTGGGGTATCATTTTCCATTAAATTTTGGACGCTGAATCTAGTGAGAAGGGTCCTGGGACAATTGGCGTCTACCGAAAGAGGTTATGGGTCAAAATGGGTATCTATTAACATATTTTGAATGTGTTTTCGAGATTTTTGGAGATCTAAACGTGTGGGGTATCATTTTCCACTAAATTTTGGACGCTGAATCCAAGCAAATGGGTCCCAGAACAATTGGCGCCCATCGGAAAAGGTTATGGGTCAAAATGGGTATCTATTATCCTATTTTAAATGTGTTTTAAAGATTTCTGGTACCTAGGCGTGTGGGGTATCATTTTCCACTAAACTAAGTAAGAATTTGCAGCATTTTATTACATAAATTCCAAATTATTGTTTTCGCATCACAGCCATCGACATGCTTTGCCTTACAGTTCGCAGATGGAAAGAATGCGGCTGGCAGTTTTCCCGGTTATTATACCTATTAACATAGGCTACTAACTTTTCCAAAATTTAACTGTGGGTGACTCAAATTGAGCCGAATGGGGAACACCGGGCCCCCTTAGTGCCCTTAATCCAACATCAAGCAACCCCCAAAAGAACCCCTTGCATTTTTCCTTGTTTGATGGTCTTTAGAAGAAGATTACCGTCTGAAGTTATGTACCTATGAATAACCTCACCACTAAGCAAATTTTTTATTTCAGAAAGTGACCGTCTCTCCTTTTGAAAAATAAGTAAAATTTAAAAAACAACAAGATCAAACGGGAGCTGTAGTTTTTATTATTCATTCATTTATTTTACATTTATTTGGTTATACAGCCCTATTGAGTGCCCCACGATCTATCTTCCCTCCTCTGATATTAGTTGCCATGAGAGAATTCTCGACGTAATGAAGTTTTGCGATAATTAGTGAAATAATCGGAACAGTTTTTGCATTTCATTCAACTTGAGGGAAACCACGTGAGAAAAAGTAGCAGTTTATTTTGGAGATCACTCTTACGGGGAAGTAGTGGAAAAACCTGCTGATTATTCAAAATTAGATACCTATCACAGTAGTCTTTTTAATTTTGAAAACATATTTTTTTCAACATCACTTCGAGTCGCTAAAATAAATTTTGCGGATGGAGGGGAATATATAGAGATGCCAACCTAATAAGAGGAAAAAGGGTGTCTGGTCTAATTCTTAAAAAACGGAAAAGGACTATTCAAAATCTCATTTAAAATCCTTTAGACAACATATTTATCGTAAATTTTTAGTCGTCAAAATAACGGTCGGGGAAGGAGGGAAAATAAATGTATTCTCATTTCACTCTTGCTAAGTTCCATGATATTTTTGACCAAATTTGGGAGAGAGGGGGTCGAAATTTGTTTTTCGAAGAACGAATTTTTGAGATTTTCGGCGATCTAGGCGTGTGGGGTATCATTTTCCACTAAATTCTGGACGCCGAATCGATTGGAATGAGTCTCCATATGCCTGGTCCAAGGAATAACCAACCCCTGTGAAGGAATTTCCAGCTTTTTTTCTAATCTACCCTTGCACAAAGATTGAAAATCACTATAATCGATTGAGGAGGTACTTTTTGGGGGGGGTCCATAGTTGTTTGAGAGGGGAGAAGAGTCATTAGCTACCGATCCTTGATCACACATTTCAGGATTGTCATACAAACGGACTCCCAATCGAGCCAGCGGCAAACTTTCCATCTGCAAACAGTACCTGACTTTTGAGTCTCAGCACATATTCTGTTCCTGTCGTATTATTTTGGGTCCTCTTACCGCAGTAAGCAATCGAAGCAATTTTGGAATTCCACTATCAGCGAACCACTGTATTTTTAAACCGTATTCATTCATTTTAGTAACGGGATGAATATATTCGTTGATAACGGGAGAGCGAATTGAGACATTTCACTCGTTTCCCCTTTTTATCGATGGTCTGACTTAGTGAGTTCTTCCCGGTAAGCAATCTAGACGACAGACGTTCTGAATTCAATCATACTTGAGGTGTGTGGGGTGGCGTGGGGTGAGGGCAGGGCTGCGGGTACTGGACAGCCAGGATGGGAGCTCCACAGTTGGAAACGTTACTGCCAAAGTAACCGTTCGCGTGCGTCGCCGGAGCCCCTCCATTTGGGGCGGGCGTCGTATTCCCGGAACTGCAATAAAAAAACGGGTTATAACCAATTATGCCTGGTACGAGGTAATGGCACTATAAAGGCTAGCGTCCACTGTAGGCGGGCCGCATCGCAAAAAGCGGGCATTTCAATCGTGAGTGTTTCCACGGCAGGCGGGGCGCATCGGGGCGGGCCTTATCGCATTCTTCAATCGCCCCCCTTTGCGGCGGTGCGAGGGGTCCCGGCCCGCTCCGATGCGGCCCGTCTCCAGTGCAGACGGATTTCAGATTTGATGGGTGTCATCGGTTCACGCAAATAGTGGCAACAACCACAACAAAATTGTTCTGATTTAAATTTTGGTAATGTTTGCTAATCCTGAATTCTCTGCTGCCACTGGTGAGAAAAGAGACATGTTGATACTTGACCATAATAACAATTATTAGGTAAGGTACCTTTGTCATCCAACAAATCCGAAAATAACGTATATGGTATTCCCCGAACAAATTTCTCTTCAGAAAGATCTTGTGGACCCTATAACGGTGCCTTCTTTTTGGCTGTTTACTTTTCGCTTCATTTTCATGTATAGCTAGCATTAAGAAAACTTCTTCGTCGGAAGTTCACCATTTCATGCTTTACATTGTTTCTAATTTCTTGAACTCTGCTCATGAGCACAAGTTTTTTAAACATATTCTTCGGTGGGCAACGGTATTTATTCAAGTTATGTTATATTTTTCAAATTTATATAATTTTATCTTTTTTATTACCTTTTGGTCAGTGGCAAAATTTATGTTGTTGCCAATAAATGAATATTTAGTTTGATTTGATTTAGAATTCATGGAATTCAGGCATTCAGCAGCGGAATCCCACATTTTTTCTCATTCTCACTCAATTATTCCAATGCAATGCGTCCCGCCCCGTCCCCCAGTGGACGCACTATCTATTTTGCGATGCGGCCCGTCTCCAGTGGACGCATACCTTAAAAGGGCGGGGAACATTAGGGCGGAGGACAATGAGCCTGAATAACTTACAGAGGTTGCTCAACTTACCTGTACGGGTGCGTGTAGTACATGTGAACGGCGGGTGAAGCGTACGGTACACTCTCTTGAGAACCACTGTAGGTTGAACTATAACACCCTGGAAAAATTCATTTAATGAAAGAGTCGAACGTATAAATAGGTTGAACAAATATGAGACTGAAATTGCAGCCATTTGTGATTCGGAATCTTTACAGTTTGAACTTAATCATTTGTAGGACGATCGCTGGATCGTACCTAACCTCAAGTTCCAAGTGTATTAAGGCTACGCCTTACTATATACTTGTAAAACTAACAGTAATATCCTACAGCTACAGATAAAATAGTTGTCTATGTATAAAAAAAAAAAAAAAAAAAAAAAAAAAAAAAAAAAAAAAAAAAAAAAAAAAGTTTGAAGCGCAAAAGGGCAAAAGGAGAACATTAGGAAGTGTTTTTCTTGGTTATCCTCGTTCATAATAAGGGTGCCGATAAAAATATCGATCAGCAACAGGACTAGAAACATTGGATCCTATCATTGATCTGCAGGCGACGCTCGCCGATAAGCTTATCAACGTCATCTGTCACATATCGCCAATTACCTGTGTGCTCCGGTGAAACGTGGGATGGCGGAGGTTGAGCGGCGGGCGCTATAGCAGGTTGTGGCGGGGGCGGCGGAGGGGGTGGCACCGGCACAAAGGTGGTTTGCGTTGACGTAGGGCAGGATTGGGGGGGCATCGGAGCAGGGGCGGGATAGCGGTGGCTCACACCGGTCGGACCCGCGCCGTTGTAGTAAACAGGAACACTTGGGTGAGACTACAACACAATTAGATCATTTCATGTAAATTCCGTGAGCGAATATTAACCTAAAGGACTATAATGATAGCAAATTGTTCTTCAGGCGTATAATAGTAATGCCTACTTGTATGTGATGGGGCTGCGGCCAGTACATGATCTGTCTCGAGTCTGGAGGTCGACTGCCATCAAGACTTAAGCCCATCATATAGTTAGACAAGTCATTACTGTTTCCATTAGACTCCTGCAATTAAAAGGCGAAATGTACAAATTACATTGTGAAAGATGAAAAGTGAGCGGTTGACGATATCAACAGCAAAAATTTGAAACTCGTGATTGTTTTGCATACTCAGGGAATTCCGATTTCACGATAAAATGTCTTCGAATTGGTGTTATATACTATAGCAGTTTGATATGTTCAAAATGCAACCTTTCAATGAGATTAGTAAACTAAACTGCATTTCTATAGATAATGGGGGAAATTACAGGTACATGAGAACTGGTTGACTCACCTGCACGCGAGCGTCGTACTGCATCGGGTACGGAATGGGTGGGGCGGGGGCGTGAATGGGGTAGACGACTTGGTTGTAATGAGCGGGAGCGCCTCCGTCGTAAACGGGTTGGTTGTAATGCGGCGGAGGCGGGACGGACTGGCAAAGCGGCGGCGGCGCTAAGTATCCGTTGGTAGATTCGTAACCCTGGTCGATGGGGGGTTTGGCGGCGTCGTGCCCATGCGGAACGGCCCCGCCCATGGGGCTCATGGTGTTCAACACGTTGGGGGTCTCCAGAGCGTCTGTTGGAAAGAAAAAAGCGTCGTGTAATAACCCGTGTATACTCAAGGTGGTAAAGCGTTGAGGAGCCATAAGCAAAATCGCTGAAATCCCTGCTAATAATAGAAGAAGAAGATTTTACGGGAATTTGATGAGGAGAGCGAAGTATTATTTTTTCTATTTTACCTGTTTATTAAAAAAAAATTAATTAATTTAAAAAAAATTCAAGAGATTGTTCTACAGATCATTTTCAACTAAAAGTTGAGGATACCGTTGAAAAGAGCGTTAAATTTTCCACCTCTCTATCATGAAATCCGATTTTTTTCGTATCCTGATTAGAGAAAAACATTATGCCAATGTTCAAAATTTGAGAATTTTGTAAAATTCAACTTCTTTTTCTATCGTTTTTGCACTAAGGAGGTCGTTGTATTAGAACGGAGGTTTTACTACGGGGCAGCTTTTTTTTTTCTTTTTCTCAATCCATGTGGCTATCATCCATTTGACGTGTTTTGCCATAAATATAGTTTGCATTGGAACTCACCATGTTTCTGATTCGGCGGCGGTGGGGGAGGGCATTGCGACTCACTGACCGCCACTCGAGGCGGGTTGGATGGATCGTAGTGGTAAATGCTGCCGTCAGAGTTCGTGTAGGGCTGTCCAGTCTGCGGAAAGATGAAACAGAAACTGTTAAGCAACGATAGCAAATAACAATCAAACTGCAGCAGTATCGAATTTACCTAATGTGCATTGATGAGAGGACAAAATCGCATAACTTGCGCTACTCAACAGTTTTGCTAATCAACAGAAATAGTCCTAACACAAAGTTCTGTCCTGTTTTTCAAAAAATTCGGCAAAAAAGATGCATATCTAAATAATAGCATCTAACTCGACCCTTAAAGCAATGAGTTACGAAACTAAATCGGCGATTAAAAGTACAAGCAATAATAAATCTGAGAATCCTACCCTAGATGACAATTATTGACCTGTTTCCCTGATGGCAAATACTGCTTAAATCATTGAAAAGGCTGCAAAAATTTATTAGACATTGATGGAAGCGTGAAATTTCCTTGATGACAAACAGTTTGTTTTTCGTCGAGGAAAGAGTTCATCCGAATCAGAAGTTTGCCAACACTTCACAATAAAAATCGCAAAAAAACCCTGAACATTTCGGACTTTTTTTCACAAAATTGCTTATAAGTTGAAAAATGTGCAACCTACTGAAATTATCATCATGTACAAAATTAAAGTAGATAAAATTTCATTCAATATTCACTGGTCACTTTCAATTTTTGAGTGCAGGTCACCGCCGCTAGACCGCGCTGAAGAACAGCAACTTTTTGGCACAAGAATCGCTCTGCGTACTAGCCCAATCAAACGGTAGTTTTTACGGTTTTCATGGTAGTTATATAGAGGAATATTATAGAGGAAATACGATTGCCCAAGTTCCAAAGTTCTCTTTTTCAGCGCGGTCTAGCGGACACGCACTCAAAAATCGAAAGTGACCAGTGAATCTTGAATGAAATTTTGCCTACTTTAATTTTGTATATGATGAGAAATTCACTAGGTTGCATATTTTTCTACTTACAAGCAATTTTGTGAAAAAAGTCCGAAATTTTTAGGATTTTTTTGCGGTTTTTATTATGAAACCGTCAGTTTCATGGTTGGCAAACTTCAGATTCGAATTCAGCACACCAAAAAACATTAGAATCCGTTGAGAAACCTTCTGTCCTAATTATTTATTGTAAAAACTGCCATTTGATTGGGCTTCGCAGAGGGCGATTCTTGAGGTTGTTCAGGAGATATCTGACGCCTTGGATCGAGGAGGCAAATGTATGGAAGAGATTTTAAAAGGATTATCAGAACCATGTTTCAGATTTTTTCAAATCCTACTGCCAACAATGGCGTCCACGACATAAGTGCATTTTCATTTCAGAATTTTGTAATTTAGAAACACAAATGCAGACCGGTGGACAAGGCATAAAAACAAGAATTTTCGATAAAAATAAACAAAAACCGCACAGAGTGCACTGTCTGGCCAACCGAATTGGCTTCACATTGGGTGTAGATCTGTCGATATTAATAATCGAGAGACTAGTATAGTTTGAGCTAATCAGCAGTACTGCGGTTCAACAATTTTACAATAATTAAACACACAGTCCTTGGGTCGGAAGGATTTTGCAGGGCTTTTCTACTCAGCATTTCATGTTTGGATTTTATACGGATTAACAATCATTAGAAGGCTAAAACGGTAATAACAAACGTTGATACTAGGACCTCAATAAAGGATATTTAGAGTAAACTTGAATAAGTCAAGACTATAAGGTCAAATTATATCAAGAACATCACTGCGAAATCATCGGTGTTTTATGTTCAACTGAGCCATTACCTTAATCTCTTTTTATATCTAATTTTCGGTGACTATAAAACATTGCGATGGCATCACATGATAACCTCGTATCTCAATTTTTGACCCCTTTTTTTATTATTGGATTTTCTTAATGAGAACCTCGTATCTCATCAAGCTGTAATTCAAATTTTGGCGGAATATTAATTTCCTGCTCTCTAGCGCCCTAAATGATAACCTTGGCGAGGTTGAAAATTAACATTGCTGGTAGAACTGCACAGTTATTTGTCTCTCCTGCAAAATTTGGTATTTTGGAGATACGAGGTTATTATATGATGCCATCGGTACCGTATTATGATAATCAAATAACCAAACCAGTCACTCGCTCTTGCGGCCATCTTAGCTGATAATAGACTTATCGACCGACAAGTCTGGACGTCGGCCAATTCAAGACTATAGGATACTCCAAAGTTACCTTTTTTCCAAAATGCTCGAAAATACAACAAAAATTCAAAAAAAGCAATCTTTTCTCTGACCAATTCAAAGAGGGGAACTCTGTGGGCTTAGGCTTAGTCACAAGAGTGAACCACAAGCACTCCAATCATCCATCAACCAGTCAGAAGCATGGTCCCTACAGGCCCAATCAGCACTCATGTGCCAGATAAATCAAACAAAAACAAAAATCATCAACCGAAAGAAAACTGTGTTTGATTAGTGGTCAGAGAACGAGGCCCAAAAATGTACCAGCCACACGAATAAAAAAAACCAGTCAGTTTCTCCCTTTATCCAGTTCAGTGGCCTACAGCTACTGGTACCTGGGGATGGATGAGCATGGATCCGGGCGGGACCGAAGCGAGATCAGTCACAGCCCAAACCACAGTCTCAGGCTCAGGAGAGAGCGCTCCTCCGCTTTGCCCCGACAGCTAAACAATAAGTTCAACAGCCACCTTATTACTGAACAAGAGGAAGACAGATGGAAGAACACAAAACAGGAGACGAAGAAGCTTAAAGAACAAGAAGTGAGAATGATCTCGGAGGATGCCAAGAAAATCAATGCTATGCACGCAGGTTACGTATTGGTAATGAGCGCTCTCTAGCGGCTAAACTAAAAACTAATTGTAGACAGTCCTATAGAATATTGCCTTCCTTGACAGCACTCTTCTGGAGGAGAAGGGAACTAATTGCAACACAAATTTCCCATTGGTAGGTTATTCCTTGAATAATCAACATTATGTTTGCATGCAAAAAGTCAATCTCTGCAATTTGGCCAAAAAGAAGAAAATTGTCTGGGCGTTTTAAGGAGCCAGGCGCATATAGACTCATTTCTTCAACATGGGGAAAATGGTGGGTGTGGTGGGTCCTGAACCCATTCTAATCGATTAAGGGTCCAACATTTTTTGGAAAATGATACCCCACACGCCTAGGTGCCAGAAATCTCGAAAATACACATTCAAAATGAGTAGATATACACCCATTTCGACCCATAACTACGTCCGGTGGGTGCCAATCGTTCTGGGACCAATTTCATTGAATTCAGCGTCCAAATTTTAGTGGAAAATGGTACCTAACACGCCTAAATCGCCAAAAATCTCGAAAATCCATTTTTGAATTACACATTTTGACCCCTATCCCACCCAAATTTGGTCCGATCGTGTTGAAAAGTTTCGATGACCAACTAGAGCCAAAAACGGGTCCCTGGCCAAAATTTCAGATTTTTACAAAATTTTCTACTACCAAAGTCGGCGTGGACGCCGGACGGACTTGCTAATTTTGATCTAGACACCTTAAAACGCCCAGAAAAAAATTTGGGCCGAATCGGAGAGATTGACTTTTTGCATGAAAACATAGGTTGATTATTCAAGGAATAACCAACCAAAATTGAAATTACAGTACGTACCTATGATATTACTCAAACATGATCTACAAAATGAAGTTTTAAACCTCCTGACAAAATTCAAAAAATCTAAATTGTCTTCTGAACTGCTGCGCGACGAAGCCTCAACAATGTTCATCAGATTGTCAATTTTGGATTCATCAAGATGATCTTTCTCAGAATAGTCTGCGGTAATGTTCAGGTATTTGAAGAACTAAACCTCCAGTTTCCTTCAGGATGGTTACAATGGTTACAATTATGGTGGTTCTAGCTAAGAGACCTGTCGCTTCAGCAGAGTCATCACAAACACTATGATTAGCATTATCCTCAGCCTGTTAAACATTGTGAACAACTTGGGCTTGAATCCTCACAGGCCCAGGCCAGGCTTGGCCTCTTGCAAAAGCTGGTTTCACATTGGTCATCCCCAGATCAGCAAGGGTGGTGATTCTGATGAAACTCACGGATGATAATTGTAGGTTTTTGGGTTTAAAATGAGGAAACTTGTAGAATTGTAGGACAAAACAAAGATCTCAACAACACATAAATGATATGCACAACAAAATAGAGAGAATGAGCTACAACAGTCATGTGACCTACATCACCATCCAGAGCAGGCTGCCAACTCCTTAGTTTCCTTATCTTCCACAAGAGTGCATTTGAAGGCATTTTCAAGGACTTTCTACAGAAGAAGTGAAATGATGGTTGATAGTTATTTGTGCTAAACGCTGTGTTAGACATGAATGATTCAAATTTTCACTTCAGGTTATTGGAAATTAGTAGATACATTTTCTAAAAATACAATCCAAGGAGCAGAAGAAACAGCCTTTCATCAGATTTTTATTCTGACCACCAATAGTGTATCTGGCTAAATCAAGGTTGTCAGGCATCACAGTAAAAAAAATGCTAAGAGAGCCAATTAATTGAGTTTTGATTGATGATAATCATTGATTCTGAGAAGGACAAGAAATTGACGTTACAATCGGCTGTGTTGAGGGGGTCATATAGTAGTTTTCTAAAATCAAGAACAGTTGGGGATTTGAACAAAAAATCTCAACGTGACCTGCAAGGGGGAGTGTAATGAAAGTTCTTTTTGCCATCTGGAGCATCTTAGGAATAATGACGCTACAATCGATTAGCACGTATTCTCTTTTTCCTCGATTTGACACAAATGTGATGTACTGACGCTTCCCCTACAAATACTAACAATGTTGGGAAGCTGGATCTCCAGTCTGTATGCCAATAGCACCAAAGTATGAAGATTCTGGTGAAGTTGAAGCTTGGGGGATGCCTATGAAGAACTGATTTCATAATATCCAATTTTCACTACGTTCATTAGAGCTCGTATTGAAGCAAAAGATGCAGCTACAGAGATATTTTTTGAACGTAATTACATATGAAAAACCAACCAAGCTAACCTTTCAAGTTTCAAAGGTTGGCCCAGTGGAGGTTAATTATTTTAGGAATTATTGTCTCAACTCGTAAAATGTAATAAATGAGGCGTTTTGGATCACCTAATCGGGTACCGCTGTAAAGCGCTCACTACCAAACGAGTGCGGAGGAGTTGCATCGCTTTCTATGCATTTTGTAAAACTGAGACCATCCATTGGATTCAAGTCACTACCAACGTTACAGGGATAGATCACAAAGAGAGGTTCGAGGAGGAAATGGTTACACTCATGACTACAGGATTGAGGAAGAAGTGACTCTGTAAGGGCGATATAGGGCGTTACGGCACAAATTTCAACTACTCAAGAAAGTACTCACATCGACCGATGAGTTTTTTAATGAAATTCCAGAATGGAAGAACATAGGGAGAGTTAGAATCGAACCTGTGTGTGCAAGTTGGGTGTGGCAGTCGGAGAAGGAGTGGCGCTGAGGGTGGCGTCGGACCGTTGAGACTTGTAGCCAGAGCTTGAAGGTGAAATTCTCGAAGACATGCTACTTCCGGAATCTGAAATGAAAATATCAAGTCAATTTGAGCAGGGAGAAGCGGCCAAGTGAACATGGGGATGTACTTCTTGGAAGGTTATCCCTTGAATAATCCCCTGCGTTTTACATTAGGGAGAGTCTTACCTAGCAAGTTTGGTAAAATGGGCGAGCGCTTTCGACGTGAAGACATCATTGTCAAATGAAGTGAATGTGGCACTAGATGGGGGTGGTAGAGGGGGTCTGGTTGATGGGTGTGGATAGGGGGTAGAAAATGGGATGAATTGGGCGGGTGTGTGCTTTACATTAGAACTAAGTTATAATTTATACATCCTACCTGGGTATTGGTTATAATAGACGTGACTAAGTATATAAGATAACATATTTATTATTAATGACTTTAACTACGTTATGGCAAAAAAGCTAAAAGCTAAGGAGGGATGGAATTGGTACTGTTGAAGCTATATTAGTTTCATTGTTGTATTGTGAATATCTGTAAACTGTACATAATTATACTAAGGCTGTGTAAATATATAAATAGATTAGCTTATACTCCTGTGTGTGTGTGTTAAGGTGCAGTGATATTTATGATGGTTGCATGTGTTCTTCTGTTTGATAAGTTAAGTAGTTTGAGTGGTGTGATTATGGTGAGCGGTTGTTCAATTGTTCATTGATGATGCGTCCATTGAGGTGTTCAAGTTTGTATACACTTCACAGACCTATCTCCTGACCTTTATATACCCCAGTACCTGCCAGGTAGCCCCGGACCAGGAGCATGGAGACTCATCCCAATCTAAACAGCGCCCAAAATTTAGTTGGAAATGATACCCCAATGGCAGAAGTCGCCGAAAATATCGAACATCGGGGAAACAATGGGTGTGACGTGACCCGGACCAATTCCAATCGATTCAGCGTTCAAAATTAAGTAGAAAATGATACCCCACACCCCTAGGTACCAGAAATCTCGAAAACACAGATTCGAAATGGGTGGGAAAATACCCATTTTGTTATTCCTTGAACCAGGCGCAGGGAGACTAATTTCATCAACATGGGGAAAATGGGGGGGGGAAAGCGGGTGTGGCGGGTCCTGGACCCATTCCAATCGATTCAGGATCCAAAATGTAGTGGAAAATGATACCCCACACGCCTAGGTACCAAAAATCTTGAAAAGACATATTCAAAATGGGTAATAAACACCCATTTGACCAATAAGTTCTTCCAGTGGGTGCCAATCGTTCTGGGACCCACTTCATTGGATTCAGCGTCCAAAATTTAGTGGAAAATGATACCCCACACGCCTAGGTACCAGAAATCTCGAAAACACATTCGAAATGGGTGGGCAAATACCCATTTTGACCCATAACCTCTACCGGTGGCCTCCAATCGTTCCGGGACCCGTCACATCAGATTTAGCGTCCAAAATTTATTCGAAAATGATACCCCATATGCCTATATAGCCAAAAATCACGATAATCCATTCTTTAAAAAACACATTTTGAACCACAGAATTTTTCTGGGCGTTTTAAGATTTCTAGATGGTGTTCAGAGAATAATCAAATGTCCGTCTGGCGTTTTTGGTAGTTGCAAATTTTCTAAAAATCTGAAATTTTGGTCAGAAACCAGTTTTTGGCCTAGTTGGTCCTTAAAACATTTCAGGCCAATCGGACCAAATTTCATGGGGTAGGGACCTAAATGAGTTCATTCAATTCATTATTGATTTTCGGTGATCTAGGCGGCTAGTGGGTTATCAATTTCCACTAAATTTTGGACGCTGAATCCAATGAGAAGGGTCCCGGGACGATTGGCACCCACCGGAAGAGGTTATGGGTCAAAATGGGGATCTATTTACCTATTTCGAATATGCTTTTGAGATTTCTGGTACCTAGGCGTGTGGGGTATCATTTTCCAGTAAATTTCAGACGATGAATCAATTGGAATAAGCCCGGGATACTCCACACTCACAGTTTTCCCCCATTTTCTCCATGCTCCTGGTCCAAAGAATAACCAACCCCTGTGAAACAACTTTGCAGCGTCTCGTTACGGGTGACACCTAAAATCAAAAATCACTGGTGATCAAGTCAAACCTTGTTTGGTGAGGATCCGAGTTTGATTTTGAGGTTCATATCCGTTGAAACTGTGACTCTTTGATACGGACAGTCGTAATGAATTGGCTCGTAGAGTGTCATTGCTCTCGTAAGACTCCACTTTGAGCAGCCGCGAAGGATTCCTGGTAAATAAAATATAACTTAAATCAAATAACCAATAGGCGGTAAGGGCCTCCATCTAACGATAATGTTCAGACAAGGTCACAAATTCACAGCAAAAAGCAATTTAATCACATTTGCAGCTACAAACCTCGCGTTCGGGTGGTCACATTGAGAGCAAACGACCTCTTCGTTCTCCCACTGCAGCTCATCCATGCAGTCTTCCCCATCTCGCTGAAATTTACAAAATGCATTGTTAACAGGGAAAATTCCCATCCTTCGCAGGTTGGTGAGACTCATAGGAGAATTTTAGTAGGCGGCTGGCTATACAGACATCTGGAGGAAACCAAAAACAAATTTTTAGGTACTTACCGAATTTTCTCGGTTGAAAATTCTTCTTCGAGCCTTTTCATATTCTTCTTCTCTCTCTTCAAAGCTTTTACTCCTTCTCGAATCCCCGCCGAGCATTCGGTCACCAGACTGGAACATAGAATTGACTTGAATTGTAACTATGACAACAGGAGGCCTCAAAGAAATTAAATATCAGCAACGATTTCTATCAAATAATTCTCTTCTCTTCCCGTACTGTTGTTTTCTAAATCCTCGGACTAGGAGCATGGAGAAAATGGGGAAAACAGTGAGTGTGGAGTGTTCCGGATGCATTCCAATCGATTCAGCGTCCAATATTTAGTGGTAAATGATACCCCACAAGCCTATGTACCCAAAAATTCCGAAAACTCACTTTCGAAATACCGGGCGCCAATCCGTCTGGGATCCATCTGATTGGATTCAGCGTCAAAAATTTAGTCGAAAATGATACCACGCTTTGATCGCCAAAAATCCATTTTTCGAAATACTCATTTTGTACGCCAGTCGTTCTGAGACCCGTCAGGTCTTTTCGTTGTCTTCCTGTACCTACGCCTTGCGGCTTCACCAGGGATTGTGCTCATTAGATGTTATATGCGCCTGACGGTTGCGCTCACTCTCCTGACATGCATTTCGCCAGTGCTTTAATCAGCAGTGCCCAGGATGGACATCGCCGAAGTAGCATGGTTGGGACCAGGAGGGGCTGCTTGGCGTGTGGGCTACCATTTTGCTGTCATAACATGATGGGCGAATATTATTGCTTTCGGCTGCTGGACCTAGCACAGCAACCCATCGCCTTCGAGCTGTTGTGTATTTTGGGCACTGGAGGTAGACGTGGTCTACTGTTTCGAATGCGCCGCACTCGCAGAGATGTGATGGTTTCAGTCTCATGTAAAGTTTGGCATTGAAGTCACCATGGCCAGTTGCGAACTGGGAGATGTAATAGTACACTTCAACATGGCGCTGAGTCAGACGTACTCGAACATTTGGCCAGATCTTATATGTGCGCCGTCCTTTGAAGGAGGTGTCCCATCGTTCTTGCCACTGGTCTACGCACCAGTCAGTTATTGTCGTTTCTGTCGTGCGTCCCGGAATCATGCTTCCCTTGCAGTGATTGGTTAGCCAGATCAATGTTAGGGTTTGAGGTCATCTGCCCTGTGAGGACGCGGAAAGCCTCATGTGACACTGTCCTGCACGCCTGGCTCACCATCAGGAGAGCACTTTGCTGGGCCTTGAGTAGTTCCTGCAGGTGCTTACCTTTGGTGTATGTAGCCCATGCTGGGCATGCATACAGTGCCACAGTCTCAAATCGTTCTGGAACCCGCCAGCGCCCAAAATTTAATGGAAAATGATACCCCCAATCGCCAAAAATCTCGACACATTTTAACCACCACCACCACCCTCCCCCTAAATTTGATCTGATATGACTGACAAGTTTCGAGGACCAACTGAAGCCAGGAAAAGGTTCGATAGGCAACAAAACTTCAGATTTTCAGACAATTTTCTACTAACAAGAACGACGGACGGTTTTCCGACGGCGGGTCGATCCCCGTGACCTTGACCACGATAACATAGGTTGATTATTCAATAAATCACCAATTAAAACGAATTGCGATTAGATCATACTGGAGGACGGTTTTCCACACGTACCTTGAATGAACCAGTTTCGTCAAAGGAGGACGAGTCCCTCTTAAGTATCGACCTTCTTGGTTCCTCTGGAAGCAGTAAATCCTCCCTAAAATGAAGATAACAGTCGATATAATGAATCATGGCAGACAGAATCATCATTCCAAGTAGACGTACAGTTCCCATTTTCACTCACCTAACGAATTCTCTAAATCTAGCATCAGGTATACGAGTAGCTTTAGTAGTGTTGACTATGACTGAAGCGCCTGTCGTGTCCACGTTGTGCTCCATCCCAAAATAAGCAGCGACCCTATGAACGAGCATTCTCTGGTACGAGGACATTTGAGCAAACTTGTGAACAGTACGCCTGAAATAAGAGATTGTCCATGGTTTAAGTCGCATAATGAACCAAAAGGGGGGTTCGGGAGTGACAAATGTGCTTGATAGGTGGCAGGGGTGGCTTTAGGCATAGGCGACACAGGCAGCCACCTGGGACCCCCAACAGATGTTGGCTCCATCTACAATAAGCATGTAAGTAAATCTAATGCTAATGAGAAGATGCCATCAAAAAACGAGTCCCAAGAAAGCGGTATTTCTAGTAATTATACCAAATTTACAACGGGTATTCTTACTCCCTGTTTGCATGAGATTAATCGCTTTTTTATTAAGGTAGTTTTCAAGGACTCTGTTACTAACAAATGCCAGTTGGCGACGATTGGCACTCATTTGAAGAGGTTATGGGTCAAAATGGGTGCCCCCCCCCCATTTCGAATGTGTTTTCGAGATTTCGGGTACCTAGGCGTGTGGGGTATCATTTTCCAATAAATTTTGGACGCTGAATCCAATGAGACGAGTCCCGGAACGATTGGCGCCCTCTGGGATGAGGTTATGAGTTCAAATGGGTGGCTATTTACCCATCTCAAATGTGTGTTTTCGGGATTCCTGTAACCTAGGCGTATCATTGTCCACTAAATTTTGGACCCTGAATCGATTGGAATGGGTCCCGCCACACCCACTTTTCTCATTTTCCCCATTTTGAAGAAATGAGTCTTCCTGCACCTGGTTCGAGGAATAACCCCAACCCCTGTGTATGAATTTGCTGCATGAAAATGCTGGGAAATGCTGCTATCCCCTTGTGGTGCCCGGTGGAAACAGCGACGCTGGCTAAAGCAGCAACATTCATTCCAGTATAAACAAATGCGGATATCAAAGGGCCCCCTTTGACTAGGGGTTGCATGGGGCCACCAAAATCCTGAAGCTGGTGGATTTTTCTCGTCGATTGATCCTTTAAAATTTGAATTAGGTAACTGAATACAGATAAGACGAAAAAAGTACTCACTTAGGATCTTTGGCCAAACTGATTAGGTCGCTTTCAATTTTGAGGAGAAGCATACGGTCCTTGTTATTTCTGTTGAGCGTGTCAACAATAAATTGGTGCAAATCTATTTGACCTCCACCTTCATATTGCTCGCGGCTGTTTCCTGGAATGAGAACACAACGTTAAATTCATGTTAATTTAGTAGGGACAGTAACACTCTTCAAATAAAATAAGTCAGAAAACAAATGGCTGATCTGAAATGAACAGAGCTCTGAATTTGGTTCGGAATAAAACTTTGAGGATAGTTATTCATAGAAATATTCAAATCTCCACAGGCCTAAATGATTAAATATTATTATATTTATATTTTTGTCGTTACAGCATCGTTAGTAGTTTGATATTTTTACTGACGATGGTGAAACAATTATGTTAGAAATAATTTAACATTTTTAATGTATTATGAGGAATCTCGGCTTTGTGAGCCATCATACTGGAACATTAACTGATGACAGCGCCTAGGTAGTCCTAAAAATGATCAACCTATGTTTTCATGCAAAATGTCAATCTCTCCGATTCGGCCCAAAAATTTTTTCTGGGCGTTTCAAGGTGTCTAGATCAAAATTTGCAAATGTCCGTCCACCGTCCACGTGGATTTTGGTAGTAGAAAATTTTCTAAAAATCTGAAATTTTGGTCAAGGACCCGTTTCTGGGTCTAATTGGTCCTCAAAACTTTTTAGCCTGATCGAAGCAAATTTGGGCGTGGTAGGGAGCGAAATGTGTACTTTGAAAAATGGATTTTCGAGATTTTTGGCTACCTAGGCGTGTGGGGTATCATTTTCCACTAAATTTTGGACGCTAAATCCAATGAGACGGGTCCCGGAACGATTGACGCCCACCGTGAGAGGTTATGGACGCTAAATCGATTGATATGAGCCTCCATGCCCCTGATAAAAGAATAACCCCGAGGAATAACCCTACCCTGTGAAATAATTTGCAGCGTTTTAACGCTGTGGACTGCTCCATTCTTGATTATCATCCCATTGTATGGTATCCACTTAACATAGGCCAAAATGGAAAGAGTTTTTGCGGGAGTTTTTGCATTTAGCTGCCTTCAGGCAAGGGAGGAGTGTTATGGATTCAATTTTTGCTGGGTACCCTGGTTCATTTGTGGCTAATCCCTCAGTCAAAAAGTCGTTATGTAACGACGTCCTTTTCATTGTCTAAATTCTGAAATCATTGTACGCTTGCTCATTATAGAGGCATTGATTTCCATATATTATGCTTCCTGAATTCCACCATCATATTCCATGTACCTACAACAGCTACCATTTTCCTTATAAGGGTGTATTGTCACTCCGCAATGTCTTCCCTATTAGTTCCAATCGCCTAAAATAGGAAAAAACGGAAAGATTTTTTTTTAATCTTCATATTTTGACAAAGATCACAAATGTAATTATGCCGCACCTACGCAGCCTATCCGTAGTGTGACACCAACTTTCTTATTTAAATGAGAACCCCAGATATTTTATTGCAGATTCGGATTTTACTCAAATTTTCATTAAAACATGATACCTCAATCAATTTTGGTTGGTTATTCATTAAATAATGTTATCATACAAAAAGTCAATCTCTCCGATTTGCCCCAAAAATGTATTTTCTGAACGTTTCAAGGTGTCTAGATCAAAATAAGGTCTACCGTCCACGCCGATTTTGGCAGTGAAAATTATTCTACAAATCTGAAATTTGGGTCATAGGTCCGTTGCCGGCTCTAGTGGATTCTCAAAACATTTTAGCCCGATCGGACTTAAATTTGGGTGGGGTAGGGGTCAAAATATGTAGTGCGAAAAATGGATATTCGAGATTTTTGGCGATCTAGGCGTGTGAGGTATTATTTTCCACCAAATTTTGGACGCTGAAACCGATGAGAAGGGTTCCAGAACGATTGGCGCCAACCGGAAGAGATTATGGGTCAAAATGGGTATCTATCTACCCATTTCAAATGTGGGTTTTCGAGATTTCTGGTACCTAGGCATGTAGGGTATCATTTTCCACAGAACTTTGGACGCTGAATTGATTGGAATGAATCACCATGCGCCTGGGCCGAGGAATAACCAACCCCCGTGAAGGAATTTGCAGCGTTTTCGTTTCAAACCCTACAGACTTTTATTTGGATACACACGCGCTAAAAAAAAAAAAAAAACATTTTTTTTTCTTTTTACGCGAAATAAACAATCTTTGGTCATTATTCCGCAAAAATGGAGTCGAATTAGGAAACATAAAGTATTTCGTGAATCAGCGTTAAAAAACGATGAATCTGGCACAATTCAGAGTTCACCATCACATCAATTGACAATTTCGGGGTTGCTCGCTACACCGGTTCGCGCAATTAAAAAAAATTTGTTGAGGCACACAATTTTCATAAAATTTTAGGTAGAACCTGAATCTTCAATCAAAAATTGTGTCTCCCATTTATAATAAGAAAGTTAGTGTCACTCGCGCATTGTTCTTTTTTGTCAAATCTCAATTTGATATCGTTAACGGTCTTTTTTTACCGGTAAAACTCAGGCCTGAAACGTTCCTTGTTGCCTAGTCAATCTGTAGTGTCGTTTTGCGCGTATAATATACCGTAATTAAACTTTATTAGACAGAGTTTTTTAATTGTCGTATAGTTGTAATTGCGGAATTTGTAACTTTGGTTAAAAACAACCATCAGGATTTGAGCTCATGCCACACTTCTGTCCATGCGTTTGAAGACGTGTGGAGTCACCTCTCGAAAGCGGCGGGTGATCCCAATTCTCTTGGGAGGAGCCTTCCCGCCTCAATTTGTGCCTCCGCGTCAGCGACGACTGCTGCTGAAGGGGCGGCTGCGACGGCGGGTGGCTCTGAGGGAGTGGGGAGTGCTGCTCTTTGGATCCGTTGCATTGCTCCGCTCCGTCGGGGAAGGGATCTGGAGGTGGAGAGGTTTCCTCCCGCACAGCGTGGCTCCGCACCAAAAGTTTGACTTTGTTTTGCGACTGCAAATTGATAAATAAATTATTTCATCAGAAATAAATAAAATACGTAATGACGATCAAATACGCACAAAACCATATTTCTCACCCTTGATCTGTGCAGAGTATTGTTGTTGTAGTTGACGGGAGGTTGGGAATCTTCGGAATATGACCGCTGAACGTTGGCGATGTCAGACGAAGTTTTTATTGAATGTTCGTTGCATTTTGGCTCCTGCTCTTCCGAAAATTCCTCCTGGAATAAAAGAAAAAGATTCAATATGTTTATGATGTGAGCAATAATGCACACACAAAAAACTACCACCAACGTTTTGAAAAGACATAGTTTTCTCTCATCAACGTTGCGAGCGTACGAACCAAAAAGTCGTTGATGGTAAGCAAGTGATCATGCCCTAAATGTGTTAAACCTTATTTTAACGTTTGGATATTTAATTTTCTTCACAGGTTTCCGGAAACCAATAGACTATTGGAGGAGGTACCATGCTCATCGAAAAACTTAGAGAAAATACGTGTCCAATGATTGTTATGCCCTCACATACCGTCTTGGAAAGCGATCGTTGAGTCCTAACTGTTCTCTCCATGGCTTTAGATCCTTCCTGCACGTCAATACTAGGAACTGTAACAAACGGAAGCAAAATATTGAAGCACGAATGCTGAACAAGTATGCAGGTGAATTCTGTGAGGAGCTTCAGCAGCCCATTCGAGCTGAAAAGTTGCAGTGATGCTTAAATTGTAGCATCCTGTTGTCTCACACAGGTCCCTTGTTTTGGCAGAGACTGATGCATCCATGCATGTGTTGCATGGATTGGATGTTTCAAAGGGATTGGGTTTGGATGGTATCCCTCCCATTCACTTTGCAACTGTTTGCGCAGCCTAACTGAAGGTCTCCTATCCAAAGACTGACTTCCTTCTTCAACGCATCCCTCTCAGCAATGGAAGTCGTCTTATGTCACGCCAATCTTCGAGAAGGGTGATAGGAGTGGTGTTGGGCACTACCGACCAGTCTGCTCCTCATCTACTATACCCACAGTATTTGAGAAGCCGATTGTGGATCAGTTGTCGCCAACGTTCAACTCCTTCCATGCACCTGAGCAGCACAGCTTTGTTAGATAGTGTTCCACTATGGCCAATGCCCTAGTGTCACTCTTCAAGACTCTCGTGCAGTCCATCCTACAGTACGCGTCCAGCTCCAATCTGGAGCTCTCACTATGACTGCCACATTGCTCCTCCGTTTCCTGTTATATAGGGCGTCCCTCCGTTTCTTGTCATATAAGATCTCCATTCCCCGCAAGAACCTGGGCTATGACGAGCTCACCTGCCGCTTCTTATGTTCCAACGTCTTATTCCTCCATGAGATGCTCTTAGAGCGCATTGATTCTTGATACCCTCGCTCGTGTTGGCCTCCATGAGCCTCTACCACCTCACGTTCTCCCACATCATTTGCCATCCATTTCTTTGCCACCAACTACCTTTACAGTCCCCCAATGTGCCGCATCACTCGCCATGTGAATCTCTACATAACGTTATCGACGAATTTCTCCTTCAAGCCAGCTATCACTCTTTCTTCTGGCAGGTGGGATCTTGGGCTCCTTCCTCTTTTCTTCAGCACAAAAGGCCTTTGTCACATATGGCCCATTGGAAGCCCCAATGGAGAAAGCAATGGTCCTCAATGATAAGTCTACCAAAGAGAATGGCCTCACAACAAACACAATGGACAATGGATGTTTGAGTCCTTTCTCCTAGAGTGATACTTTGACTCATTGAAGTGACATCTGAGAGATTCTCCACCTTCTTGAAAGAAGTAGTTGGTGGAGATAAACCATCACAAGAGTTGGTGTCTGCTTCTGCCAGAGTTGCTTAATTTTGCGGAGTAGGCAGGCCTTCTTCTTTCATCCCTTCTTCCAGGCGACATCCATTTTTCAAAAAACACATTTTGATCATCCCCATCCCCCCTTGACTAGGTCCGATCGGGCTGAAAAGTTTCGAGGACCAACCAGAGCCAGAGACGGGTCCCTGATAGACATTAGCCCGCAATTCAAGAGTATGAGTCACATTGCTGCAAGCAGCAAAGAGACAGCCGTTAGACCGGAATGATTGTAGCTTCATTCAGCAGGGTTTCGGATAGGGAGTAGTAAACTACTCCACCTAAATACCGAATTCCGGTAGTTCATGCATTCTAGCTTGCACTACCACTTAAGCAGAGTGGTTCCCGAGTGTTGCATCTCAACTCTCACAGCCAGTCTGTATTGGTACATCCTACACGGATGTATACAGCACAGACCTTCCCATTATAGGCACCCCCCCTCTGGCCCTCTGGCTAGGGTATGCCTCAACCACCACCCCCGCCCTTTAGGACCGTATTGTCCTACCTCTATTGGGGAGGCTGACCCGTGAGGCTTTGCCAAAGCATTGCCTCTGTGGCCAGCCCACCCCCCCCCCCTCCCCAAGCCACGGTACCAGTTTGGAAGTTAGACGTTACATCCTATAAGGGCTAACTGGCTAATAGCCCCGTGACAGAGGCTTTGTACCTGTCACTACCGTGTCACGAAGTGCCGGAGGTAGGTTTCCCCTCTTCTCCCCAAGCAGTCCAGATACCTGTTCTACTCAGAGAGTAGCACCTCATAGGACACGGTCCCTTAGTATCAGGAGGCAGTCGTAATTATGCAGTTGTGGGCTCAGAAGGAAGTCTTGAGCTTGAGAGGCAGTCGAACTGGTCTGGACTATAACTGACGGTGTTGTAATTGAGTCTAAATTTGGCGGTTCGGGGGAAGAATGAAAACAAATTAGTTTCCAAGAGCAGAAATACGACATCGCTTTAAATGTGCTTCTCATCCTTCATAGGACGACGAGAAACCTCGTAACAACTGCGCCCGTAAAACGTAGGAAAAAGGTCCAATAAAACTGAGCGGAAGAGGCAATAAAAAGAAGTGCTTCTGTTTCTAATAATAAAACAGGTTATCGTTTATGATGTTGGGATGGGCAGGGAGCCAAATAAACAGGGTCAAAGTCTGGCTGGGAACCTCCTCGACAGGCCCGTCGTCATGGCAACCACTACGGGCTGACCGCCCGCGCTCCTCACCTTCCGCACGGTGTATTGATCTCGACTTGAGGCACTCGCTTTGGTACAGTGACCCATTTTCCGTTGCGCTGCCCCATCTCTCTCCAGCGCTTCGTCAACCTCCAACCAACCCGAGGCTCCACTTTGGAAACGCCTTTTCGCACCCCCATACCCCCCCCCCCCCCTCTACCGACAACACCTTGGGAATTGAGTGATTCCACGTGAGCAAACTCCCACCCCCTCGTCGCCCATAACACCACCCAAGTGAGTGCGGGCTCGTCCTGAGTGACGAATGAGTGCCTCGTCGTCCCCTGACAACCATCATCCAAAGAGCCAAATTGCATTCGCTTCATCATCGGAACACCCTGCCAAGCAGTCCTCGCCGAGAGGAGTACCCCAGGTTGACCCAGTGACCCATTTCCTCCACCTGCAACCCCGGAACTCCTGACAACCCCTACTTTGCAGCAGTTCCAAATGGTTCCTGATCGTAGCGAGAAACTTTTCTTTTCTGGTTTCGTTGAAACAAGGAGAGTTGACAAATTAGGGCTAAAACTACGAGAGAGCATATTGTAGGAATAAAGATGCAATCACTTTTCGTCCCAATGGAAGAGGTGACGTCTGAATAAGTCCGACCCGCACAACAGAGGGGTCTTGACGGCAGGGTCGCTACACGATAGCAAAATGACTTTTGGTTGGTTATTCCTTGAATCAACCTGTGTTTTCATGCATAGTGTCAATCTTTCCGATTCGGCCCAAACGTTCTGGACGTTTCAAGGTGTCTAGATCAAAATTAGCAAATTGCACCCGTCGTGGAATACTGTCACATTACAAAGGGGACCAGACGGGTTCAAGGTTATGACTGGAGTGAAGGATGTTACAATATTCAGCGAATGCAGCAGGCGAAACTGTAACTACCGCCGTCTGGCGGCCAACTACTGGACTGCGCTTGGTGCTCTATTCTCCAAACAAATTAGACACTTTTCCTAGTTGAATGCCCTCACAAACCGAAAAATGCATTTTTTGGGATGTGACAGTATTCCAAATTGGGTGCGAAATGTCCGTCCTCCGCACACCGTTTCTGGTAGTAGAAAATTTTCTAAAAAACTGACATTTTGGTCAGGGGTCCGTTCCCAGCTTTAGTTACTCCTCGAAACTTTTCATCCCGAAATTTGGGCGGGGTAGCAGTCAAAAGTGCATTTTGAAAAATGGATTTTCGAGATTTTTGGCGATCCAGGCGTGTGGGGTGTCATTTTCCACTAAATTTTGGACGCTGAATTAATGGAAGGGTCTCAGAACGATTGGCACCCACTGGAAGAGGTTATGGGTCAAAATTGGTACTGATCTATTACTCGTTTTGAACATGTGTTTTCGAGATTTCTGCTACCTAGGCGTGTGGGGTTTGATTTTCCACTAATTTATGTACGCTGAATCCAATGAGACGGGTCCCGGAACGATTGGTACCTTCTGGATGACGCTATGGGTCAAAATGGGTGCCTATCTACCCATTTCGAATGTTCATTTATCGAGTTTTTGGTCCCCTAGGCGTGTGGGGTATCATTTTCCACTAAATTTTGGACGCTGAATCGGTTAGAATGGGTCCCAACGCGCCACATCCACTTTTTCCCCCATTTTCCCCATATTGAAGACATGAGTCTCCAAGGATTGCGACACATGCTAATTGTTTCAGTTAAAATGTCCTTCAAACACCACCAACTCTACTATCATGACAGGAAGGCCTTCTTCTTGATTCCCTTTTAGAACTGTTGATGACGGGATCGCCTAAGTCGGCGTGGACGGCGGACGGATATTTGACTTTTTTTTCTAGACACATTGAAACATCCAGAAAAAAATTGATTATTCAAGGAATAACCAACCAAAAGTAGGATTTTTAGTTGAGTAAATGTCTAAGGGGTGCTTTTTGTTACGAATAAGCTGTAAAATCGACTGCTTGAGTTTGTCCCATAATTTGTATAGACACCCTGTATAGCAGAGCTCGCCAGCCATTAATTCCCTTCACTCCTTACTATCTGCCATCAGTTACATTGAATCATTCAAACTCAAAAGGGTTTCCACGGAGGTAATTATGACCTCAACGGTGTAATTTGACAAGCTGAAGGGATTTGAGGAGAAGGTGTGTTTACACCAGTGACAACCGATGGCAGGTTATCGATGGTGGAAGGTTTGATGGAGCGAGAGGTTAGAAATGGTGTTGAACAAGGTGAACACGGGGAAATAGATGTGTTGAGCGATAGCCATTATTCTAGTAACATAATATGTTATACCATGATATGGTAAATTATACCATAACGCCACTCACCCTTAATTATATCAGCCAGTTCAAAAATAACAAAAATTAATATAAATAAAATAAAATAATGATAATTACGAGGTCTACCTGGGTGAATGTGATGCTTGGACTAGGTTGGTATTTCACAGCTAGCACATAGTAGATTCTCTCAACTGTCCAGTTTGTTCCATTGTGGTGGATACCTGAAACATAAATACCGTACAAATATAGGACTACATTAAACCTTTCGAGCTTGATTTCGCCATGCAAATGTATTCAATTCAATTCAATCCAATTTCACATGCCGTTCACAAGAAATTAGTTCTATTATGTTTCAGCCATCCTGTCCTCGATATAGTGAATACATGTAGAACATGTTATTAGGTAGTACTCCGCAACACGTACTACATGTATTCACTATATCTTCGGACAGGAGGCTTCACATAATCACGATTGAACTTCAGTAACTTCCTATAATCGTAGAATTAAGTACATTGTTGATGTTTTTAATTTTCACAGCTGAGCCTGTAGGTCAAGGGCCTGTCCAGGCCTGTCTCATCGATAGTTTTATTCTCATAAAAGACGTGTTTATGTACTAACACATATGCTACAGGGATATGATAAGGAGAGAAAAACGCTGAAAACTCATGGTTAGACTTTGGACAGGAATAAGGAGAAATTAGTGAGTGTGATGTGTCCTGGACTCATTCTAATCGATTCAGCCTCCAAGATGATACCCCACACAACTAGGTACCGAAAAAATCTCGAAAAACCACTTTCAAAAGAGGTAGGAAGTGCCCATTTTGACCCATACCCACCTTCAGTAGGCACCAATCGGTCTGGGACCCACCTAAAAACCTTTTCTCAAATTAAAAGTAACTGGTTGGGAAGAAAAAGTCAGCCCATCGTGATGTTCACAAAGGAAGAGCAAAAAGATGCTAATTCTATTCACGGGGGTTGGTTATTCCTCGGACCAGGAGCATGGAGACTCATTTCAACCGATTCAGCGTCCAAAATTTAGAGGAAAATGATACCCCACAAGCCTAGGTACCAGAAATCTCAAAAACCCGATTTCGAATTGAGTAGATAGGTACATATTTTGACCCATAACCTCTTACGGGGGGCACCAATCGTCCTGGGACCCGTCTCATTGGATTCAGCGTCCAAATTTGGTGGAAAATGATACCCCACTCGACCAAATCGCCAAAAATCTCAAAATCCACATTTCAAAAACAAATGTTGTCCCCCTACCCCTCCTGCCAGTCCACCAATTGGCGATGTGGGTTTTCGAGATTTCTGGTACCTGGGCATGTGGGGTATCATTTTCCACTAAATTTTGGACGCTGAATCGATAGGAATGGGTCGGAGACCCGCCACACCCACTGTTTCCCCCATTTTCTCCATCTTGGAGAAATGAGTCTCCCGAGGAATAACCAACCCCTCTGAAGGAATTTACAACGTTTTCCTCCTGATCATGTTTGTTGTTTCGTTTCTCATCCCAGTTCCATTCCTCGTTCTTCGTTTTTTTATGTTTTACGTAATGGCGGTATAAAAACTAGAAGCCAGTTCCATTTCTCGATTCTTGTATTGCGAAGTGAAAATACCTTGCAGGTTAGTGGTAGAATTTTTTTATTTGAATCAATTTACATAGCAAACAAAATACCTACACAACTACCAAATTTCGATTTCCTACTTCCTGTTTCAGAATGACTAGTGAATTACGGAGGTTAAAGGGAAGTTCCTCAATCTTTGTCGCCGCTATGTATTGCTTATATCATATCGTCGGTGAAGCGGCAACATGCTGTAACTCAATTTTTGGCCAAAATGAGTTAGTAATCGATCTATACAGAAAATTCCATGACGGATCGATTGGTGAAGTCAGATTATCGAAAAAATCACTTCCAAGGCTAATATTAACAGTACTGCCAACATGGTAACTGATAGTAACTGATAGTAAAGTGAGGCAACATGCTACAATTCAGCTTACTTTTTCATTGAAAATTAATGTTTAAATTAGTGTAGATTGATCAAAGGGGGCAGCCATTCATTGAATTGCTTCAAGTTTTAGGATCAAGAAAGTAGTTTTGAAATTATTCAGTTTTTTGTCTCTCCTGAAAAGTTGATAAAACTGAGTTATAGCATGTTGCCGCTTCACCGACAATATGATGATGGTGAAAAATCGATAATCTGATTAAAATTAACGTGATAGACTGATAACTTCATATGTAACAGATAACAGAGCTTCTGAATAAGGGTTGAAATGAAGCTTGTTGACAAAAGCAGCAAAAATGTGATTTTATCATTAATCAGTTTCATTTTCAACCTGTTTCTGTAACAGTTTCTTTTGGTGTTAACCAACCCCTCCCCCTACAGCATCGACTTCGAGATGGTTCACATTTAACCCCCCCCCCCTCCACGTTACCGCCCCTACACCAGAATGGCATGTCAAAAGTCAGCTAACTTGCAACCTTCCTAGTTCCCTAATTCTCAAAAAGCAGACTTTATCGAAATCAACTCACGAACTTCCGGATTAAATTACGTTGGAAAAGAAAGTAGTCGAGTTCGCAGAAGCGATCAAGTTCAAGGTGAAGAACGCGAGTTTTTCGTTGATCAGGTGAGCGAGCCGATGCGGCATGTAGTTATCGTATAGCACGAATCCCACTTTCGACCCTGAAGGTACGAGGCGATGAGTCATTCGGGTCTGGGGGGTAGTTTTGGAGGGAACTCGAAGGGTGGGATGATGCCTGGCTGTTTTGTCGATAACCTCTCAGTCAATGTGCCCTTTAGAAATACCGCCTTGAAATGACTGGCCGTGAAAACGAGTCCCGCATTATTCGTCGTGATTGCTGAATATTGCAAAACAAAGTTTGATGGATTGCAATCCCACTGTCGTCCATTGGACTGTCATGGAAATTGATATAACAGATGTAAAAGTTTAGGTGTCCTTCATTGAAAAATTATAAAAAGATTCAGATGGGCCTATCAGGCCACTAATTGTAATGCCTTCTCCTTTAATGATGTTGAATCATTTTACAACTACATAACGACTTGAAATAACGGGTAGCCAAATTTGATCATATTATAATCATCTTACATACATCTATGATTTTCATACTATCTCTTTAAATAGAGATTATTTTCAAAAGACAAAAAAAATGTACGAAGGAAAAATATGATGCCATTGAATAGTTTTCTAGCCATTTCAAGACGACTCCAGAGCAGCAGAGGCGTTGTGAAAGAATCTGGAGGCTTCAAATCTGTCTCCTCAGCGTCATATAGACATTGTGCTACAAGATAACGTCGCACATTGTCAAATCAAGACAGCGGAGCATTTGCTATCCGCCGTTTCAAGACGACTTCAGCATCACAGAGGCGGTGAGAGAGAGTAGCAGCAGGCTTTCTATGCGTCTATTCAGCGTCATATAGACATTGTGCTACAATGGGACGTCGCACATTCTGTCATTAAGACATCGGAGCATTTGCTGTCCGCCGTTTCAAGACGACTTCAGCGTCGCAGAGGCGGTGAAAAAATAGCTGCACAGGCTTCTTATTCGTCTCTTCAGCGTCATATAGACATTGTGCTCCATGGGGATGTCACCTATTCTGTCAAATCTCTGCAGATAACAAACGCTCCGCCGTTTCATGACAGGGGTTGAGAGAGAAGGCGCAGGCTTCATATCCTTCTCATCAGTGCCATATAGAAGAGGTGCTACAAGAGGACGTCGCACATTCTGTCAAATCTATGCATTAAGACAGCGGAGCATTTGTTTTCCGTCGTTTCAAGGCAACTTCAGCGCCGCTGAGGCGATGAGAGAGAAGCTGCAGGCTTAAAATCTGTCTCTTCAGTGCCATATAGTCATTGTGCTACAAAGGGACATCGCACACTCTGTCAAATCTCTGCATTGGGACGGCGGAGCACTTGTTGTCCGCTGTTTCAAGGCGACTTCAGCGTCGCAGAGGCGGTGAGAGAGTAGCTGCAGGCTTCATATCCCTCTCTTCAGTGCCATATAGACGTTGTACAACAAGAGGACGTCGCACATTCTGTCAAATCATTGCATTAAGACATCGGAGCATTTGCTGTCCGGCGTTTTAAGACAACTTCAGCGTCGCAGAGGCGGTGAGAGAGTAGCAGCAAGCTTTCTATTCGTCTCATCAGCGTCATATAGACATTGTGCCACAAGGAGACGTCATCCACTATTTGACGATTTTGGGGTTGCGCAATATTGCATGCTTGCTAAATCGGTTGCGCGCAATAAAAAAAAAAATTGGTTGAGGGATCAAGTTTTCATAAAATTATGAGTAAAATCTGAATCGGCAATAAAAAAAATTTTTTTTTGGGGGGGGTTCTCATTTAAAATAAGAGAGTAGTGTCATTTGTGAATGGTTCCACAGACGCGCGGGTTGCGCATATCTGCGTATTATCTGCATATTATAATATTTGAGATCCTCGCAAAAAAATTAAATTAAATTAAATTAAAAAAAAAAAATACGTCTGTTGTTTACTTTCATTTGGACGATTTTACGAGGGGGGGAGACAACACGTGGAACGCCCTGTATATGTTAAACATTATTCAGCAACAATGAAACTGTTGGTCAGTTCTAATCATACAGGATGTTCAAGTTTATAAATGACAGCCTTGAAGGAGTGGATTCTACAACTCATTTACAATAAACGTGTCTTCATGAATTTTTTTTTTTTAGAAGATTTGATTCCAAGTTATTCACGATAGAAGATTTTATTCGTATATACGATCTGAAGCCACTAAAATGGCCAACACCCCCCAATAATTTACAAGATAATCCCGAAATCTGAAAAAAAACCGTTGGAAATAACGTCGAATTTTCTCTACTGATGAGCTCATCCACGGCTCCAATAATCGAGTTACTGCTAATTCAGGTCAAAGTTGAGAAATTATTGAAAACACAAAACCTTTTCAACCTTGTCAAAGTACCATCTTTTCAACGGTACATTTACATTTTGACAAAAAAACTGACATTCTAAGTTTACAAAATAAAAGACATTTTCACCAAAAAGTGCTTTTAATTTTATTTTATGTAAATACCGGATTCTACGAACTTGAATTGTAAGTTGTCATAATTGAACTATTTTTCAAGCTGAATTGAATTGTGACATTCATGTACCCCTGGAATGAGGCAGCAAAGGCAGGATAACAAAATCGTTCAGAAACTCATCATTAAAAAAACAATGTTGGGACACAATTTTTATTTTTTCTGAAATTAGAATCCTCTATTCTTCAGAAGTAAAAATGTAACTAGTCATTTCCTCAAATCCGAACGTCGTTAGTCAATATTGAATAATATGTGCTGAATTTCTGTATTTCTCTCAATGTGTGGCAATCAGTTCAAGTTAAAAGAAGGAAAAGATTCAGCTCTGAAACTAAAGGAAAAATATCAGGCTGTCCTCTTTAGTCTGTGTAATGTAGGGATGGGATCAAGAAGCGAATAAAATACAAGGAAAAGTTGATATTGAAATTTGTATAACACAATTTTAAGCTGTTTCCTTGGGAGAACAAGGACTAAAAATTGTTTAGATCTACTACAGGAGGAGTGTATTCAGCTCGTGTAAATGAACAGAAGACAGGATCGGGATATAGGTTATAGCTAGCGCCAAAAAGGAGGTAGGATGAGTAAATATTTCCAACCTTTTGTTTACAAAATTATTTCTGGGCAGAGAATACCGCAGGGCTGATGAGTGTAGGCCTTGGGTTGTGGGATCAGGAGGAGAACTATACAGGAGACGGCCTGTTTGTCACCCCCTCCCCTTCCCCCACCCCTCCACAACCCCTACTCAGAAGGGTGCTCCTCTGCCTCGTGCACGCCCCGGGAGCCGAAATATAGGGCGAGGGCACAACCCAACAGCCACCTGATATCGACCAAGGCTCCTCTGACCCATATTCCTCCCTTCAACCCTAACACAATGTGCATCCATCCCGTTTCCTCCTACGTACTCATATCTCTCGTTAGCCAGGAACCTTCAAATCAGGTAGTTGAGCGAAGCAATCTGCAAGGGATTGTTTGACGATGCCAGCAGTAAAATCAGATGCAGGATTACTTCAAAGCAGGGCGCTCAGGGCCTACGGCACCACGGAATCAGAAGATGGCTCGTCGAAGTGTATCGATTTTGCAAACAGCTTCAAGACACAGGACTGCAGGGACTCGGTGGGCTGTAGACCAAATGGTAGAAGGTCTAGGCTGCCATACCAGTCTCTGGAGGCGCAGGAGTAGAAAACCTCAAGTGGTCGTGTCTTATGAGTGTCAACAGAGGTGTAAATCCGAGCATCTCGCATACCTAATACATGGTGTACCACGAGCCCCCCCCCCCCCCCCCCCTTGATTCCATGCAAGTCAATTTTCCCTGATTCGGCCCTAAACCTGACTCCGGACCGGGTAGAAATCTGGAAACAGGCGCTTAAAATGAAATAACCAACGAAAAACGGACGCAGAATAAACAAATTATGGTCATTATTCCGCGAAAATTGTGTCTCGAATCAAAACACGGGTTTTCCCTCGGACCAGGCGCATGGAGACTCATTTCTTCAACATGGGAGAAATGGGGAAAACAGTGGGTGCGGCGGGTCCCAGACCCATTCCAATCGATTCAGGATCCAAAATTTAGTGGAAAATGATACCCCACACGCCCAGATACCAGAAATCTCGAAAACGCATATTAAAATGGGTAATGTATACCCAATTTGACCCATAACTTCTTCCAGTGGGTGCCAATCGTTCTGGGACCCATTTCATTGGATTCAGCGTCCAAAATTTTGTGGAAAATGACACCCTACTCGCCTAGATCGCCCAAAATCTCAAAATCCATTTTTCAAGAAACACATTTTGACCCCTACCCCCTCAAATTTGGTCCAATCGGGCTGAATAGTTTCGAGGACTGTCCTAGGCCGGGAACAGACCCCTGACCCAAATTTCATATTTTTAGAAAATTTTCTACTACCAAAAACGCGCGGACGATGGACGGCGTACGGTGGACGGACATCGACCTATTTTGATCCAGACACCATGAAACGTCCAGAAAAATTTTTGAGCCGAATCGGAAAGATTGACCATTATCATGAAAACATAGGTTGGTTATTCAAGGAATAACCAACCAAAATCTGAAATTGGCCTAGGCCGGGCCTTGAAACTTTTCAGCCCGATCGGACCAAATTTGGGCGGGGTAGGGGTCAAAATGTGTTTTTTGAAAAATGGATTTTTCGAGATTTTGAGCGATCTAGGCGAGAAGGGTACCATTTTCGACAAAATGTCGGACAATGAATCCATTAAAACGGCTCCCAGAACGATTAGCACCCACTGGAAGAAGTTAACCCATATTCAATATCGGTAATATATACCAATTATCACCCATAACCTCTTCCAGTGGTTGCCAATCGTTCTGGGACCCACTTTATTGGATTCAGCGTCCAAGATTTAGTGGAAAATGATACCCCACTCGCCTAAATCACCCAAAATCTCGAAAATCCATTTTTCAAAAAACACATTTTGACCCCTACCCCGCCCAAATTTGGTCCGATTGGGCTGAAAAGTTTGGAGGACCGTCCAAGACCGGGAACAGACCCTTGACTCAAATTTCAGATTTTTAGAAAATTTTCTACTACCTAAAACGGCGCGGACGGCGTACGGACATTGACATTTTTTGATCTAGCTAGACACCTTGAAACGTCCAGAAAAAATTTTTTGAGCCGAATCGGAGAGGTTGACCTTTTGTTTGAAAACATAGGTTGATTATTCAAGGAATAACCAACCAAAACTTGCTTATGAAGTTGGGTTATGGCGAGCTGTGGGTCTAGCATGATGCGAAGATGGTTGATAAAACTAAAAGAGAAGTCCTGAACAGCTTCGTGACGATGGTGGCGTTATGAACGGATTACAGGATTATGAACGGATAATTTGCTCGTCCTCCAATAAAAACTATTTGGCAGCAATCGAAGGCAAAACAAATCTCCTAGGCTACCTCAATTGGAACATCCCCTTTGATGTGAAGCGTTTGATCGCTCAGCTGAGACTTTGTGGTGACTCCGTTCTGCGAGTTTTCCACAAGGAAGTTTTGTGAAAAATAAACCTTCAAGAAAAGTGACTCTTGTATGACTTGGGTGAGTGCGAGACAGTCCTCCATGTTGTGGGCAGATGCCCACAGCTGGAAAACGACAGAAGAAGGTACGTCGGTTCAGCATGGCTAAGTGACGAGTATATTCTGAACTGTTTGCTGACTTGTCTGAACGAAGACTTGGTTTTTAGGTTATTCAATTTTTTAATGGCATATCTAAAGAGGAGAAAGTTCCTAGAAGATTCATTGATGGATGTCGAACTCCGACATTGACTGTGCGAAAACGTGTATATTCTTTATTTTCCCATCTCCGTAAGAAATAAGTATATTAAAGTAAATTCAGAAGAGCCCAACTATACTTTGAATGTGTATATGTGTGCAACTTGTTTCTCATTTACGTTACGAACTCCTTTGTTGTATAGGTCAGTGTTACCTGCATCAACAAATAAAACATTTATTGATTGATTGATTGATTGGATAACCAATTACTGTTCAATCACTTTCTGATGAACTTTCACAAAGTCTAGCTAGCTGATGCTCCAAGTACACTGAGGAGGGTTGTATAGGATAGCATAGCAAGGTAGAGGCACCAATCCCACCAACAGTTTCCCTCCTGCTATGGTTTGAAGGCGAGCTTGGTGGAAAACGCTGCAAATTCTCTCACAGGGGTTGGTTATTCCTTGGACCAGGAGCATGGTGACTCATTTCAATCGATTCCGTCCATAACCTCTTCGGGTGCCAATCGTTCCGGGACCCGTCTCTTTGGATTCAGCGTCCAAAATTTACTGGAAAATGATGCCCAACACGCTTAGGTACCAGAAATTCACTTTCAAAATGAGTAGATAGATACCTTTTTCTACCCTTAACCTCTTTCGGTGGGTTTCAACCGTTCTGGGACCCATTTCAATGGATTCAGCGTCCTAAAATATAGTCGAATATAATACCCCACACGCCTAGATCCCCAAAATCTCGAAAATCCATTTTTCGAAATGCACATTTTGACGCCTACCCCGCCCAAATTTGGTCCGATCGGGCTGAAAAGTTTCGTGGACCAACTAAAGCCAGAAACGGGTCCCTGGCCCAAATTTCAAATTTTTAGAAAATTGTCTACAATCAAAATCGGCGTGGACGGTGGACGGACTTCTGCTAATTATGATCTAGACACCTTGAAACGTCCAGAAAAAATGTTGGGCCGAATTGGAGAGATTGACTTTTTGCATGACAACAAAGGTTGCTTATTCAGGGTTAACCAACCAAAACCCAAAATATGGATTCCTGCGGCATACCCTTGGCATTCTCATGGCTGCCCAGCCTAAATTGGTTAGCCTTACCTGAAATCTGTGGTCTTCCTCCTGCTCAAATTGTGTACAAAAATCTAAGCAACTTCACAAACATACTTTTAGGCTATCTGACTGCTCTCAAAAAAAAAAATAAAAGCACAGCAATTGATTCGAAACCAGACGTTGTTGACTATTGGCAAAGGACACACTTCGGATGGTTGGATCTTATTAGGATCCTTATGAGACGTATCAGCTATTGACGATAACGATATTCATTGTTGAAAAGCAACATGGGAATACGAAAATTATCAACTTGTAAACGTACTGATAGCAATGATACGATTAGTGGATAATCTAAGGGGCTTGGATTACTTCTGTAGTTAATACCAGGACAGGATATAAGTGATGTATATGACATGTACATACGTTTTTCTGTTGTATGAGGTGAAACTGAAGGACGAAGATGGTTTTGATTGATAGCTAATCACCAAAATCGTTCATAGGGTGGGACTGGAAAGCAGCTACATAGGTAGGCGGGGTAAGAACTAAGAACTGCATAACAGACAGGTGATAGCGCCACTGTAAGTACAAATGGGATACTACACTGCTGAACAGACAATCTGCTGAACAAGTATTTGATTGGAAATAAACAAAAACAAGACAACACCAAGAGCAGAACAACGAATGGGCGGGAAGGTGGGAAAACAACGATAGGAGACGAACATGGAATATAGAACAGATCAATAAAATGTGCCTGTAGGACCCCTGGGAGGAGGGGAGGGGGGCGGATTTTCAACACCCCATCCCCACGGCCACGGCTAGCGAAATCCTACAACTCTTCGACCAATCTCATTAGCGAAATATTTATGAACCAAACGAAGGGTAAATACGTAAAACTTACCTTACTTCTCAAACAGTGGGTTGGTGCGAGGCCGGGGGTCAGGTAATGTACGAAAATAGACCCCGAGACCGAGCCGATTGCACTATTCGGTAAAAGGGGTTTTCCGCTTTTTGCTCCACATTTACGGGATCCGAAAAATGAAGGGCACAAAGAACTCAAACGCCGAGCCCGGGCATTTTCTCGAAGTTCCAACTTGAACGAAGCGTTAATTTCGAACTTCAATTATCCTAAATACACAAGAGTTTTCGGCAGAATAAATGGAATAAATGAAAAACGAAAACTCCGCCTCCACGAACAGACCTCACGATCGAGAGGAGAGTGCTGAGCGATGTTTTGATTGAGATGGTGCCCGAATTGGCCGTCAGGAGCGCTGGGAACGGAGCGCATGCGAGGCTTCTGCAATCTGATTGGAGGAGTATTCTCTTCATTTCTCCCACTGTGCTAATACAGATCACAATATTGCATTCCCTCCCCCTGAATTTTATATTCGTTCAATATCTTGGAACGTTTTCATACGTTTCCTTAATTTTAAAAGCTAGTTATTTGCCACCGCTAAGGACGTTCCGATACTACCGATATGGGTAGGTATCGATACTTTGTTTCGATACTACTGGTATCGTATTGGTATCGAATCATCCGATATCATACTATTATTGAAAGAAAATCTGCAGTATCGATATCGAACTAGTCAGGTCGATAAAGACACTGATGAGAAGAACATTGAAGCTTTTAAAAAATATTTAAAAAAAAAAAAAAAAAGTAAGAGAAAAAAAGAAGTGGGAATTTTCGTGCCTTGAGTGGAGATTTTCTAGGGCCTCAGTGGGAAAAACCAGCCGAAACCGAAGTCGTCTGGCAACACTGATTGATCGGTTATCTTATCTCATTATTTGTTAAATGTTATTAATTTTATATTTCTTCATAGGCAGAGTTGGTGACAAAGGGAGTTCCATTATGTTATAGAATAGAATAGAAAACACACGCATTGGTTATTCCTCGAATAGGGGGAACAGAGGGTGTGGCGGGTCCCGGACCCATTCCAATCGATTCAGGGTCCAAAATTTAGTGGAAAATTATACCCCACACGCCTAGGCACCAGAAATCTTGACACATACAAAATGGATGGATACATACCCATTTTGACCCATAACTTCTTCCAGTGGGTGCCAATCGTTCTGGGACCCATTTCATTGGATTCAGCGTTCTAAATTTAGTGGAAAATGATACCCTACTCGCCTAGATCGCCCAAAATCTCGAAAATCCATTTTTCGAAATATACACATTTTGACCCCTACCCCTCAGGCCCTTGACCCAAATTTCAGATTTTTAGAAAATTGACTACCACCAAAAACGGTGCGTACGGCGTAAGGACATTTGACTTTTTTTTTATCTAGACACCTTGAAACGTCCAAAAAAAATGTTGAGCCGAATCGGAGATGTTGACCATTTGCATGAAAACACAGGTTGATTATTCAATGAATAACCAACCAAAACGTTGTTAGCTAGCAGCTTGTTTTACATTTGTATTAGTACTTCAATTTATAATTCTTTAAGTAACAATTTTTGTAATTAAACTTTTGTGTGATTACAAACGTCTGATTTTTCCTGGAATTTTGTGCTTCTGAATATACGACGGTGTATACTCAACACTGTATACAATTATACAATGTAGGTATTCATTCGATACTACCCATATCGATACTTTCCTTTCGATACTGTATTGATATCAATACCATTGTTTCGATACTGATTCGATACCAAATATCGTATCGATAGCGATATCGGAACGTCCCTAGTCACCACACAGTGGATCCGGATACAAGTAGGGCCTCCAACTCCAACAACCTAAAAATATTTCTTTGTATGATCTTGCAAGAAGCTTGCATAATCCTGACTCCTCTGCCATGTGTGAGACTTTCTGACCAAAAAAAGGGAACAGACACTACTTGATTTATGTAGATTTGTCATAACGCTTGGTGTTTTGGGGTAGCATAAAGATGAACGAATGGGGAATGAAGAGTTTATGCCATTTTGAAGTACTATCATTGATAAACAAGCTTTTTTGAAATGAAGAAAAGTTTGTCATACTTTAATACCTGTTTATTATATTTCCCAAACTCCCACACTATCATAACTAGGGATGGGTATCGAGTACTTGATGTGGTACTTTCCTGTTAACGCCTACCAGTTGTTGAAACAACATTGAAAGCCTATTCGATATATCGAATCAGGTATGTTTTATGCTTGACTCCTATGTGCAAAGAGGTTACTAAAGAACTAACTAATAGGAGTCGAACATACCTGATTCGATATATCGAATAGGCTATCAATGCTTTTTCAACAACTGGTAGGCCTTAACACGAAAGTACCCTCGATGTTTATGAATCATCGATATTTTTGTGGCCAACCATCTAATGGTTTCAAACATCGATGTTTACGTGTCGATTACTCGATATGCGAATGAAAAGGAAAGATTCAGACGTAAAGGTGGCCATTCACGAGGGCTCCGAGTGGAGCCTCGGAGTCGCTCCTTTTGGACTTGGACATTTTTAGGGGGGACATTCATGAGCACGCCATCGCTCCACTCCAGTATCGCAGGAACTTTTGAGGAAGAGGTCTTTTTAATTTTGTGGTATTTCTGTGATCTTTTTACTATATTTAAACTTGGGTAATTAGTACAATGGATAATGAGTTCTTCTTGCTGGCGACAGCCGTTTGTTTGTACGTGAAGAAGAAGAAACCCAAGAAAAAGTGGTGTAAAAGTTGGTTATTAAACCGTCATAAACACACTCACATAAATTTAATGAAAGATTTGCGGTTAGAACCCTGTGATTGGAAAAATTATTTGCGGATGAACGAAACAACTTATTACGATCTACTTGAACTGGTGGCACCGATGATTCGTAAGAAAGATACCAACATGAGACAAGAGACTCATGCCAGTTGATTCAAAGTCCACAATTCAGTGGAAAATGATACCCCACACGCATAGGTACCAGAAATACCAAAAACTCACAATCAAAATAGGTAGGGAGATACACCTTTTTCACCCATAACGTCTTCCGGTGGGCTCCAATCGTTCCGGGACCCGTCTCATTGGATTGAGCCTCCAAAATTTAGTGGAAAATGATACCTAACACGCCTAGATCACCGAAAATTTCAAAATCCATTTTTCAAAATACAGATTTTGACCCTACCTCCACCCCCCAAATTTGATCCGATCGGGCTGAAAAGTTTTGAGGACCAAGTAGAGCCGGGAACGGATCCCTGACCAAAATTTCAGATTTTTATAAAATTGTCCACTACCAAAACGACGTGGACGGCAGACGGACATTTGCTAATTTTGATCTGGAAACCTTGAAATGCCCAGAAAAAGGAGAGTGACTTTTTGCATGAAAACAAAGGTTGACTATTCAAGGAATAACCAACCAAAATGAAAATTTCTTGAGCCTGAAGAGGAAATGTGGGGACAATTTGTTGAAATACAATAGCAATATAGCCAACTGTAGACGATTTTCTCGTCGCACAGCAGGGATGATGAAGCTACAGCGGCGTACCCTGGAGTTGAAGACAGACTGAGCCATTCGGCGCCCTGGTGTGGACATTCATGGGAGCGCCGGCTGGTACAGTGGCGCCACGGCCCGTCGGGTTTCCCCATTCACAGAAAGGTGGAGTGATGGAGCTTTGGCGCGGCGCTGTGGATTTTCGTCGAGTTGGATATCCAGACACTCCAACCGCGCCAAAAATATCTGCTTAGATTTCTCCATTCACGAGGCGATTTTCGCATCGCTCCACGCCAAATGGACGATTGCGATTTTCCGCAATCCCTGATGGGTTATCAATATGTCTCCGTGCAACTTAATCTTAATCAATTGATGTTGATGATCCTCATCCCGATCGGACCAAATTTGGGCAGAGTAGGGGTCAAAATGTGTATTCCGAAAAATGGATTTTCGAGATTTCTGGTACCCAGGCGTGTGGGGTATCATTTTCCACTAGATTTATGACCCTGAATCAGTTGGAATGGGTTTGGGACCCGCCACACACATTGTTTCCCTCATTTTCCCCATGTTGAAGAAATGAGTCCCCCTGCGCCTGGTCCGAGAGAATGAATTTGCAGGGTTTTCTACTACCTCTTATTCCCCATGATGAAGAAATAGGGAGTAGGTTGGCCATGATTCCTTTTGTCATTAAATAAATAATCTCGTACTTTATGTGCGCAAGGTGTAAGTACTCATAAAATACTAAGTTGGTATTCCCTGCTAACCTCTTTTTGATTTCTAATTTGGTTGGTAGGGCTTCCAAGATAGGTGATTATTCCTTGTAGCATGAGTATGGGGATAACAAAGAGTTGGGGTGTCCCAGACTCATTCCAATCGATTCAGCGTCCAAAACAGTGGAAAATGACACCCCACACGCCTAGTTTCCAGATAGTGAATTCCTAAGTTGCCCCAAGACCACTTACATCCCTGTTGGGAGCAAATTTTTGATCACCGGGCAAGTTGGAAATACCAAAGTTGTTTTATTCGTAAAAGAGTGACAATTCGAATTTCTCGTGAAGCTTGATATTGCGGACCGATCTCGATGAGTTAAAAGTTACCAAACGTCATTTGGCATCATATGATATATTATATATAATAAGATATATATTATATCTTAGTCATATATCAACACATCCTCCATGTTTCGTTGAATAATCCTGTTCCTGTTATCCTGTAAATTGTTCCAGAACCGTTTTTTCTGCGAATATCATTCTCTCACCAAAAGCGTATCTTTGAGGTTCCCCAGTAAGCAACTCGGTAGAATGTAATGATTATTTTTAAAAACATCAATGTGAACAACACATTACCAAACAATTTGAATAGAATTCACCCATACTCTGCCGCCGTTTACAGCAATCAGGCAAAATTCTTTTTCAATCGATTTAGTGGAAAATGGCACTCCACCCTCCGAGGTCGCCATAAATCTTAAAACGCTGCTAATTCCTCCACAGAGGTTGGTTATTTCTGGGAGCAGCAGCATGGAGACCCATTCCAATCGATTCAGCGTCCAAAATTTAGTGGAAAAAGGTACTCCACACGCCTGAAATATCAGAAACGCTGCAAATTCTTACACACGGGTTGGTTATATCTCGAACCAGGCGCATGAAGACTAATTTAAACCTTGGACGAGGCGCATGGAGATACATTTCTTCAACATGGGGGAAACAGTGAGTGTGGCAGGTCCCGGACCCATTCTAATAGATTCAGGGTCTCAAACTTAGTGGAAAATGATACCCCACACGCCTAGGTACCAGAGATCTCGAAAACACATTCGGAATGGGCAGATAGGTACCCATTTTGACCCATAACCTCATCCAGAGGGCACCAATCGTTCCGGGACCCGTCTTATTGGAATCAGCGTCTAGAATTTAGTGTAAAAAGACACCCCACACGCCTAGATCGCCAAAAATCTCGAAAATCCATTTTTCGAAGTACATTTCGACCCCTACCCCTCCCCAAATTTGGTCCGATCGGGCTGAACAGTTTCGAGGACCACCTATAGCCAGAAACGGGTCCCCGATAAAAATGTTAGATTTTTAGAAAATTTTCTACTTCCAAAAACGGTGGACGGCGTACAACAATTTTGGGCAAATTGGAGTTTTTGGAGATACATGAAAAGATAGGTTGATTATTCAAAGAATAACGAACTAAAACTGCGTTGCTGATTCAGAAGCAATAATAATATAATATGTCGGCGTTTTGCCGTTAGGTTTAGGTTTAAATCGCTTTTCCTACATAGGTTGATTGTGTAGTCACTGAACATGATCTTGCTCCCTTGAACGATCACTACCGGAATATATGTTCTGATTATGTGCCATTAACAAAATAAAAACATTGAAGCAATTATGAATTTGTTTATTTTCACTTAAACGACCTAGATCAATGAAACGTTTGACAAAGAGCTATGTACAACATTTACGAAATACCAACTATTTAAATTGTTATACCCTTCAAATATTTACATTTTCATGACAAATCATCATATCACCATATATTTTTGTTTAGTCATTTTTCCTTACTCGACTGTGGTAGGTAATCAAGAACAAGAAAAAACCCGTAACACGTCCTCACCAAAAAGACAATACTCGGTTGTCGATTTGTTGAACGGTTCATTTACAGCAGACGAAGTTAGACTGTACAAAAGTTTTCCTAGTCGTCGATAATTTAGCGAGATTTTCATTTTACATTTGTTGATAGTTTTAGAAAGTGTTCAGGCGATTTTCACCGTATTCAATTCGACGAATGTCTAGGACACATACCATAATTTTCTGATAGATAAACGATCAGAATTTTAGCCAAATTATCCAAATTATGCGAGAACGGGAAATGAGGCGCAAACACGTTCAGGATTATACATTTCAATATCAAATACACATTTGACAGATTTTTATAAAAAACCGTAATCTGTCACGTTTGATTCGCTCAGTTTTTGAGCGTTCTCGTGTATAAGTAGGCATAATAATCCACACGAAAATAATAAATTAATTTGAGCCGGGAAGTGGGAAGTCGACATTTTGGGGTACGAGGTGAATTTGAGCTTCAACTCAAGGTTGGACGTCTTATACGATTGATAACGCAAATCAGTTGGACAATCATGAATGAATCGTGAATTCCTTATTCACTTTAAAAGGAAATAACTTACTTGTGGCGAAGTATGTGTTGAGATGGTAGTTAATATTTGCGCTAAGTCGACCTGACATTCTAAAAAGGCTTATTTTAGACCATATTTGGTGTTAAATTTCCCTTTAGGGTGCTCGTGATGCTGATGAGGCTTCAAGAATAGATTTTGAGTTTCAAAAATTGCATTTCCAATACATTATTATTATAATTATGGCGCTAAACTGTCTGGTTAGCTGGTATATTTCAAATTTTTGAGGGCCAGTGATGACAATTGTACGCAGCTTTCTTATCCGTCAGCGTCAGATATCAGCCTTCATTCCGCCATGAATCACTTCAAATATGTAGTAAATAATTCTGGCATAATGGCTAACGACAGTCCTAAAGCGGAGGAAAAAGTAGGACCGTACTCCCAAATCCCCAATAATTTTCAACTTCTTTTATTAACATTTTCATGCGCTACCTGCAGGTAGTAGATCTCTTCCAATCCATTTTTATTTTTCCATAATTAAAAAGTAAACTTTCAAAATAACGAATTCCACTCGTCATTTTAAAACATACTCAACATTCAAAATATATTTACGCAAAGTAATTAATTCTGTCCAACACCCAATCGGACGCAAACATAATTTGTCATCTTCACACAAAAACAAATACCACAAAATGTCTTCCACGTGCAACTTAACTCGATCAAACTACAGAGAATTAAATTAATATTACCTTGGCGAATTGAAGCTCAAATTCAGCTCGTGTACATTAATTTATCACTTGGTGTTTTTTAAAGTACGACAAAATTTGTTAATAAAGGAATGTAGGCTTTTCACACGAAATAAATTGTGACTTCGGGACTTAGAACGGGTTGCACGAAAAGAAAGGCCGTACGATTCTAATTTTTTTTTCAACTACTCATGTATAAATATTTGTATTTCTTCTTTCTACCTTTTAGCGGGGGAACAAGGTTATTTAGAACACTTAAAATGTAAATACACAAAACATTGATGTAAACGTGTGCGCGCACTACGCATAAGAATACTTTTTTTATTATTAATTTTTTTCTTTTTTTCATTATTATTACTTTTTTTACAACTTTATACATACGTTTACGTTCTTGGTATTTAGATACATCAAGATTTCAAATCACAGACTACATTTTTTTTGTATTTTTTAACTTTTTTTTCTTCAAGTTACTGTTTCCTCGTTACGCGTTTCTTAATGAGTTTTTTTTTTTACAATAAGAGAGAATAAATGGGGATCGGGAAAGAGAGATAGCGTGACATACACAAAAAGACTTTGAACGAAATCAACCGCGTAGGTCACGTGACTTCCATCGGAGGTGCGGTGTGTACTAAGGGCGTCTGCGACGAGGTTCCTGGTTGCCGCTTGTGAACGTCTCCCCCTATCACTCCATCGCTGGGAACGTGGAGGAAAATCATGTTAGGATACGTCGTTTGTACGTAAGTTTGTTGAGAATTTAGTGATCTAAATCGAATAAAAAATGGGGGGGAAAATGATACCCCACACGCCTAGGTACCAGAAATCTTGAAAACACACATTCGAAATGGGTAGATACCCATTTAGACCCATAACCTCATCCAGAGGGCGCCAATCGTACCGGGACCCATTTCATTGGATTCAGCGTCCAAAATTTATTGGAAAATGATACCCCACACGCCTAGGTACCAGAAATCTCGAAATCATATTTAAAATGGGTAGATAGATACCCATTTTTGACGGTGGGTGCCAATCGTTCTGGAACCCATTTAATTTAATTCAGCGTCCAAAATTTAGTGGAAAATGACATCACACGCCTAGATCGCCAAAAAACTCGAAAACCATTTTTCAAAATACACATTTTGAACCCTCCCCGCCCAAATTTGGTCCGATCGGGCTGAAATGTTTCGAGGACCAACTAGAGCAGTAAACGGACCCCTCACCAAAATATCAGATTTTTAGAAAATTTTCTACTACCAGAAACGGCGTACGGACATTTGACTTTTTTGATCTAGACACCTTGAAATGCCCAGAAATTTTTTTGGGGGCCTTTTGCATGAAAATGCAGGTTTATTATTCAAGGAATAACCAACCAAAAAGTCCTTCGAACTTTGAGTCTTTCTCGCCCCCAAGATTTATCGCAATTATTGGTGCGCACATCACACGCTCATTGGTCACCATAACCCAACATTTGTTTGAAATATATGGAAACCAACATGAATAAGCTACGCACAATTACAACATTGATTAGTTCTGAACCCTATGTGCTGGTATAATCCACTGAATAATAAATCGCTGCTACGTGATGATGAAGATTGACAATCTAATGTCGCCAGTGCTCAAGGTACTACCCATGAGAGAAGAAAAATGCTTCTTACTTCAACTGCGAAGAACTAGATCTGGCGGGCAACTTGTTGTTGAAAGTAGCTGATAGTTGACTCCCACCGGGTGGTGTTTTGACGTCGCTGCCGTTGGAATTCCATTTTAGAGGACTGCTACTACTACTACTCGTTTGGAACTGCCCCCAGCCACCGTCTGTTGAAAGGAGGAAGCGTCATTAGAGTTTGACAAATTAAATCGATGAGACATGGTTTTCAGCATGGGACTCAAGCAGAATGGATGCTATACTCACGGTCGTTGTGGTTGACGGGGCCGTTAGCCGTGATTGGAGGGACCCTGTCGAGTGGGACAGAGCCAGATGGTGGGGGCAGCCGATGTTTGAGGAAGGTCGAGCAGCCTGCGGTCAGCGACGACTCGTCGAACCCACTCGGCCTACAACGATCGTCCGTGACGGAGAAGTGCGAGCAGCTGGGGATATCGTCCTCTTCGTCGTCGTCGAGATCGAAGGAGAAACAACTCTTTCTACTCCGGCCAGGTTTCTTGTTACCCAGCATGTCGTTCCTGCAATGCAATCATCCAAGTGAGGAAACGGCATGAACACGTAACGTCGACATATATAACGTAACGAGCACGTCCACATCCCGAACACGACCAGGGAAAGGAATTGCGCAATCTGCTCAAGAACAGGACGCCTGAGGCCATCCGTGGATACTCATACTCCCAATCCAACGTCAGGAAGGAAGGACTTCAATTGAGTCAAATTATAGATATCGATATTTGGCCTTCAAAGGACAAAATTGGATGCCCACCTCCTCGCCAAGCAGGGGTCGGCGTCCTCTCCTATTGGTCCTGAACCTTGGTTTGGGTTGTGCTACTTGAACCAGCAGGTCGGATTGTGGGAGCGCTCTCAAGTGGCTGCATACTGGCAGAGGCAACCTGGCAGCGTAAGCTCCTTATCTCACCTAACTCAAAGAGGGCAAAGACCCTCCTCACGTTGAGCAGGAGGGAGCTTAGAACCTCTACTCTATTACACTGGTTTATGCCCTCTCAGGTACCACCTGAGCAAGCTGGGCAAATCAGAGACAATGACAGCACCAAGGACAAGCCCAGCTGACATCGCAAAGATGGCCTCCGCTACGTTAGGGAGGCGGGGATCTCGTCGGTGTTTTATTACTAAGGGCGGACGGGCACAATAGACCCGTGGAGGTCGCAGCGCCCTCTGCCATCAACATATAGGGAAAAAAGGACAAGATTAACTAGGCGATTACCTCACGTAGAAGGCCCATCATATATAAGCCAAAAACCTCTACAACACGATAGCAGACGATAACTTAGCATGTTGAAGTCAACCCTAACCTTAACTGCATCTATTCGAACCACCATGAAAAACCCAATATATAACGGGTTTAGAATCAACGAAGCATTCAAGTACCAACCTGAGGGTCTCTATATCGAGATCGGGGAACAGTTCTCGCATGTCCAGATCCAAACCAGTCGTCTCAGAGTCGGACAAGCTTTGAATTTGCAGACTCAGCGTAGAACCGTCGAATATCGAATCAACGTTGACGGGTTCCGTTTTGACGGGGGACGGTGGCGGCGTTTTTGGGCGGAAATATCTGAACCTGTAAATGAAACGAGGCACATCTTAATCCAATCAACGCCAATAAAAGAAAAATTATGAGTTCGTTCATAGTCGGAGTTTTGAAGACATTGTAAGATAAGTTTCCTCGTCAGAGTTCATTTGTCCGGCAATGATCAAGGGGATTCTCCAAAAAAGGGGGTTTTTCCAAGCTTATCAAGATAAGAGGTGCTTACGGAGGAGATGCGGGCGCAGGCGAAGAACTCCCACTGGGTACTGGAGGCTGGGCGTTATCGAAAACCGTAAAATCCCAAGCTGACCAATCTTCTTCGTTGGACGAGGTAGCTCTATCTAATATTACCCTGGAAAATGAATGGACAATTATTACGTTGAGAAATGATAAATCCCACCGCTCCCAAAGGGAATGCGAATGTGCGCTTACCTCCCTCCTCGACCGATGCGTCTTCTGACAAGACCAACCATCTTCGGCTTCGGATCGGATATAGCCGTTAAACTGAACCTGTACCTTTCCTCGCCAGTGCCACCCTCTTCAGTACTACACCAACCGAAATTACCGACACCACCATGACAAACGGGCTGCAAAAATAAGGAAAATTTTGAGTGCCGTGACGTGCCAGAATATTTCACCATGTGAGAATGCCTTACCAAAGCAGCATCACTCATGGTTAGAATACCAGTGGTACCAGCAACACTTACGGCATGGTAGGAACAATTTGGCCTTCGATGGAAGGGGAATGCGACTTTTGGGGAAGACGGCGGCGATCCAGCGCCACCCGTAAGAGGTTCGTCTTCTCCAGAAGAGTGAGCACCCGTCGCTGCAGCGCCACTCGCGGATCCTGGCAGGCGATCGCTCAGGGGAAACGACCCAGTTTTATGTTTGCGCTTTTTATACTGCCTTTTCTCTTTCCTACTTGTCCCCACATCATCCTGGAAATGAACAATCAGTAATCATAAATATGATCAAAAAGGTTATCACATTCCATTTTGAAGGCAACGAGAGAAACGTCCGCTGAACGGCCTCCAACCTTTTCAAAACGCACATAATTAAGTGTATATGTGACGGAGACTGTATGAAATTTATTTATTTATTACAAATACGGGAACATGCTCAATTATAATGAGAAATCGTGACAAAAACAATTATTATTAATGAAAAAAACGTTCAATTCAGTGGGGTAAGAGACCATGACGACATCTATCATCCATGCACACAGTCACAAAGAAGGGACACAAAAATCACGAAGAGATGACTTCAGAGATGAGGTCGAAGCGGCGAATAAATCAGTATGGGAGGGAGAGTCAGCAAGGAGATTGGCGAGGCGAGGCAGGCGACAAAGAGGGCGATGGTAAAGATCGACGAAAATGACACGAAGAAGGGAGCTGAAGAGCGGGATGCAGGCCGGGGGACCAGGAGCGAAATCATTGAGAGAAGGTGTGGAGAATCGACGCGATTGTGGAGAAGGCCATGCAGGAAAGATAGATCCGCGATTTTTCGGCAGTCGGCAGGTCTCAGCAGTCGGAACCGGAGGCTGTGGCCGGTGTAGGTCACCCAAGGTCACGAGTCAGGGAAGGGCGGGAAAAAGGAGTGTCATCAATGAGGTAGCAAAGAAGATGTGGTTGGGAGAGCGGCTGAAAGTAGTGATGGCGCACTTAGCTGGATTTAGATCCAAGCCATTAAGGGTGCACCACTGTGAGACAGAATCGAGGTCAGCCTGTAGTAAATTGGAGTCTGCAGGATCCAAGATGCTCCTGAAGAGCTTCGGGTCATCAGCTTAGATGAAAAAATTAGAGTTCTTGATGACAGAACTGCTGCTATTAACAGCCAGTGTAAAAAGCGGGGGTCCCAGATGTGAACCCCGTGGAACCCCCGAGGAGGCAATGAAACGACGAGAGGTTACTCCTCCAACCCGAAAACAAAGCTCACGTCCAGCAAGGTAACAGCCAATCCAAGCGAGATGACCTGATGAGGGAGCTTGTCAAAGGCTTTGGTAAAATCTGTCGTGATCATATCCATCTAGCAACCATCCCCAATGGCCTGGCATGCTACTGAAAGATGAGGAGATTGGATACGGTTGAACAACCACGGGTGAAACCATGCTGCTCAGAAAGGATGTCGGCTGGGAACCCAAGCGACAGAAAGAGAACTTCTCGAAGACCTTGGGGATTGTCGATAGGGAGCAAACAGGCCTGTAAGTGCTGATAACTGAGCAATCTCCCTTCTTATGAATAGGAGTAATGTAAGAAACCGTCTAGCAAAGGATCCTGAGGCTAGAGAGGCGTTGAATAGCTGGGTCAAAGGAAATGCAAGAAGGAATAGGAAAAAGAATAGGAGTGACACCATCAGGGCCTAAACCCCTCAAGATGTGCAGCCCCTGCAAAGCAAATTCTATACAATCTTTGGTTATTCTGTAGAATACCGGGCGTTTGGTGATTCCATGCCACCATCGGTAATTCTATATAATTCCCAGAGATTGTATAGAATCGCCGTTTCGGCTGATGTGTTAATTGTCTGTGAAGTAGTCGTTGAATCAGATCTGACTCAATCAAGGAGCAAAGTACCTTTGGACTACCACAAGCGGAAAGTATTGATAGAGGACAAATCGCATCCGTCGTGGAATACTGTCACATCTCAAAAAATGCATTTTTCTGTTTGTGACGGCAGCGTCTAATTTGCTCGTAGAATAGAGCACCAAGCGCAGTCCAGTAGTTGGCCGCCGGACAGCGGTACTTACAGTTTCGAGTTGAGGGGATTCGCCTGCTGCATTTGCTGAATACTGTAACATCTTTCACTCCAGTAATAACCTTGAACCCGTCTGGTCCTTTTCGCGATGCGACAGTATTCCACGACGGGTGCGAAATGTCAAGCAAACTGATCAGTAAATCGTGAACTGCAGGAACATGACCGCAGCTACGTTTACTGTTAAATTCGACGATAAAGTTCGTGAATAATGAGTGCCAAACGCGGTTTTCATGCCAAAAGTTAACTTCTGACCCATTTCCGGCTTTAGCCGAAGATGTGTATGATGACGATGCAGTATAACTAGGAGATTTACCTTGGGCGGTTTGACCGACCAACTGGCGTGATTTGGAGTGAACTGGTTCGTATAAATAGGAGCGAATGCCGGCCGTTGGGTTTTGTAAGACGACACTTCCGCCAACAATGATCCACTGAGGTCGTTAGCTTGATACCTGGTGAGAAATAGAGAGATTAGTATTAGAGAGAGTTGAACTGCGCCCCAAATGGTTCTAGAGGTTAGTGGCTGTTCCTATTCGGTATCTATGAAACAATCCCGAATTGCCGAGCTTTCCCTTTCTGAGCGAAATTTAAATTCTTAAGGAAGTAAATTGAGGTGTGTGAGTCGTGCCTCTAGAAGTTCACACCATATTGGCTGGGTTGGCCTCACCTCACCGTAGATCGTGCCCAAATTTATTGTTTGGATTACGTGCTCAACACACAATTGAAAATTGCAGACAAGGTGGGATGTCTTGCAGAACTATTCAACGCACTATTTGGATCAAATGTCTCCCAGCATACTTTCAGTCACCATTTTAGTCGACCCAAAAAATATTAAGAGGAAGAGAAGTAGAAGTTAGAAGGTCGTTAAGACTTGAATCGTTAGAAGAATCGTTAAGTACTGTGGCGAAAGTGTAAAATTGTTGGATCCTGACTGAAGGCAATTCATTATGAAGAAGAGAACATCGTAGCGAAATACAATTGATAAAAATGTGAAAGGGGCACAATGATCATCACCGAGAATCGCACTACAAACCTTTTCTCATAAATTTTGACGGTCAATTCAACGAGGTCTTTCTTCGCCGACTCTCGTCTTTTGACCAACTCCAACAACTGAAGAGCCCTGGTGAGGTCCCGTTTCAGTTTAACCATTTTTTCATAAGAGGTTTCGTCGTTTTTCCGGTTTTTCCTGGTTTGCATCTTCTCCGTCCTTCGTCTAAATGCCAAATATGGGTTGTTGTCCATGTTAGCACTGCTGCCGCGGTTATTCGCTTCCGTTTTCACAGTGGGTACCAGTGGTTGAGGTTGCTGAAAGTGGACAGATACGATTCAATAGGATAATATGTACAATTTCGAACATAGAATCTTGTGCCGTTGGCGCTTACAATCATGTGCTAAGATATAGCAGACTCACAGTTTTTATCCGTTTGGCAAGCCAATAATCGTAGATGGCTATCGACAGCTCGTCGTCATCCTTCAAAAGAAGCTCCTTGCGACTTTGGGTTGCTATGTTCTGAGCGCAGTTCTTCTCCAATTGATCCATCATTTCCTCAAACTGCAATAAAATTCAGCGGTTCGATTAGAGTTGTTGAATGAACAACTGATAAACATTTCGGACCCTTAATGACTGCCTCATTCTGTGCGCAGACCGTCCAATGACTCAGTCAAGTCACCAATCAGCCTGTCACTGCCCTTCCACGCCAGAAATGCTTTTTCAGTCAACCGGACGGCGCTTCAACCGCACTGGAGGAGTAACAGCAAGCATTGACAACAATCAGCACTGTTGGTGCTGCGTCAGTTTGCTCACTCCTCCCCACGCTTGAATGTCCAGGAACTAGACAGGAACAGTTATGAGGCAGTATTACCCCAATAAGAGAATGTTATTCCTGGCAGCACCACGAGCCTTGATGCTGCTACCAATTCAAGCATATCAACCCAAACTTAGGATAGCGTATTAAAATGCTTTTCCACAGCAAATTAGGAGTTGTTATAAGCAATACACTCCCTTTCCTCTCACCTTAAACGGTGCGATGTCCAACTTTTGTTGCGATAACCACTTCTCATCTTCCGAGTCCATATCGTAGTCTGGTATGTCCTCTTCCATGGAAAAAGCTAAAATAACAGCCAAGACTCAATAGCATCAAAATTGTCTTCAGTGGCCCCTCTTTTCCCATGGCGGTGATCAAATTGGTATTCACTCACGTTGCATGTGGATCAATTGACGAGGTTGCTTGTAGTTGGGCGGATATAATTTTTCGAAAGCATCCTTATCAGAAATAATTTCGACCTCGGGAGTGGGGATGATGAGGCCGGTTACGATGGCTCTCTGCAGATGGTGCTCCTGAAAATTGAAGAGGAATTTTTCTTCAATACAAGAGTAAGTAGATCAATATTACATAATTACAACTATCAAATCTATTAATGATGCAAGTTAATAATTTAAAAAGTTCGCTCAAAGCTTTATACACCAAATCAAACTGCAAGCACCGCCAAAAGGTGGCGCCAGGATCAGGACGAGCCAAAGTCAATATATTTGTTTGCTGAGGCACTCCTGGTCCGAGAAATAGAGAGATAGATAAATAGAGAAACTTTATACATAAAATAGACAGAACCTGCAATGAAATAATACTCACAATTATAGTTACATTGAATAAGTATTGCTTGGCAAAGGCAAAGCCCGACCTAAAATAATAACCACCCTTGTAAAATTTTGAATGTGTTTTCGAGATTTCTGGAACCTAGGCGTGTGGGGTATCATTTTCCACTAAATTTTGGACGCTGAATCGATTGGAATGGGTCCGGGACCCACCGCACCCACTGTTTCCCCCATTTTCCCCATGTTTGAATATGTATTTTTGAGATTTCTGCTACCTAGGCGTGTAGGGAATGATTTTCCACTAAATGTTGGACGCTGAATCCAATGAGACGGGTCTCGCAACGATTGGTGCCCTCTGGATGAGGCTATGGGTCAAAATGGGTGCCTATTAACCCATTTTGAATGTGTTTTTCCAGATCTCTGGTACCTAGGCGTGTGGGTATCATTTTCCACTAAATTCTGGACCTTGGATCGATTGAAATGGGTCCGGGACCCGCCACACCCACTGTTTCCTTTTTCCCCATTTTGAAGAAATTAGTCTCCATGCGTCTGGTCCGAGGAATAACCAACTCGTGTGTAGGAATTCGCAGCATTTTATAAAGTCGGATGTTCTTTCGAGCTCATTTTCTATTTTCTTTGACGTTTTACCGGCGCCCAGGCCGGTATCATCAGGATGATCAACTTGGTCTCTCATAATTCTAAAACTAAGCCATTATTGGGCAGACAGTCAAGAATAAAAGGTGGTATTTATAAGGAAATTTTTCGAGGCAGATACACTCCGAATTTAGAGTGTAAATTAGGTAACTTCGTTTAGTTTAAATATTAGAGTTCACCAGCATTAACTATTTGACAGTTTTAGGGTTGCGCAACTTAGTGCACGCTCACTGAACCGGTTGCGCGCATTGAAAAAAAATTGGTTGAGGGATCAAATTTTCATGAAATTTCTAGTAGAATGTGAATCTGCAAACAAAAAATTGGGGCTCCCATTTAAAATAAGAATGTTAGTGTCAGTTGCGCAGTTGAGTGGGGAGCGCAAATATGATAATTGGATATCAGATATCCCCGCAAAAAAATATGAAGATTTGAAAAAAAAAAAAATGTTTACTCTTATTTATACGTTTTTAGAGGGGGGGACCAATTCGTGGGACAATTTTGAACACGAAATGACGACCGACCTTAAAATGACCCATTCACTCCTGGAATAGATGGAATTTGCACAGTTTTGGTTGGTTATTCCTTGAATAATCAACCTATGTTTTCATGCAAGCAAATTTTATGTTTTCAATCTCTCCGATTCGGCCCAATTTTTTCTCTGGGCGTTTCAAGGGGTCTAGATCAAAACAGTCAAATGTCCGTCTGCCGTCCACACAGACTTTGGTAGTAGAACATTTTATAAAAATCTGAAATTTGGGGTCAGGGGTCCGTTCCTGGCTCTTGTTGGTCCTAGAAATGGCTCAGCCCGATCGGGCCAAATTTGGGTGGAGTAGGGGTCAAAATATATTTTTGAAAAATTGATTTTCGAGATTTTTGGCGATTTTGGCGTGTGGGTTATCATTTTCCACTAAAGTTTGGACCCTTAATCGATTGGAATGAGTCCGGGGACTCGCCACACCCACTGTTTCCCCATGTTGAAGAAAAAAATCTCCAAGCGCCTGGTTCGAGGATTAACCAACCCCTGTGTAAGAATTAGCAGTTTTTTTAATGTTGGGCGCTAAATCGATCGAGATAAGCCACTGGAGGATGGGTAAGATCATAATGGGTACCCAACTACTAATTTCAAAAGTGAGTTTTCAAGATTTGTGGGTACCTAGGCGTAATAGCATGGGCGTCTGTTGCATGTCTATGGCCTAAATAGGTTCGTTGAATGATAATATTTGACCACTAATAACATAAGTTGGAGTAATGCAACCGTTTCAGAAATGGAATGACTTGTTTTATTGGTGAATAGAATAGGCATTTTAAAATTCTAGGTACACTTCAATCAAGCGATTTTGTTTTACAGTCAAGCGTCCCCTCCTATATGACCCATAATGACATGTCCTTCCGAATACCATGGCTAACTATGATGATGACCAAACATATCTCCTCAAATAGGTAGGTAACTTCTATAATGAACTTCTAAAATGTTAGCGCGCGCCCTGGAGATGGAGGGCTCATTTTACTGCTCTGGTGTGACACTGAGTTGAATGGCACATGAATTATCAATAGACTAACAGTAAACAAGACTAATTATCGTCACAAAACTTAAAAAAGTTTATTTATGTTCGTTCCTCAGAGAATTTGCGCCTCTCTTCTAGAGATAAGAGGACCATAGAAACCAAAACGATAGCGCTGTTTACTTGGATCAGGTTATGAAGCAGGTTTCACTGCTTTCGGCATTTTCGGAGGTAATTTTCGACTGTAAGAATTTCACTAGGTTTAATAGAGACAATTTACAATTCCAATCCAGGTGACAATCACCTTCGAACGGAAATTTCGAGCGCCTGAAAAGGTTTTGAATCTTGATATGGGTAACCTCCTCAAACATGGTGGCCAAAACAAATTAATCTCCGAACTCAGCGTAAATATCCACGCTCATATTTGTATTTTTTTGGGGTAACTTACACATTCTTCTTCTTTGTTCATGCCGGAGGGCATCTGCGGTACTGCCCGATTGATTGCCGAGTGTTCAGGCAAATCGGGCAGCTCCTCCGACATATAAATGGGCAAGGGTTTGCTGGCATCGAGCGCCCGAGCCCTGAAGAGCTTGCTCATGTTGACAACCTACGAGCACATTGAGCCACCAATAAATACAGAAAATATCACGTTATTCACGCGTCTTTCTGGGCAACGGACCCTTAGCCCGTCCAAAAATTCGTTTCACTCTATCTCGTTCCCATTTTGGTAGTTTTTTCGCACGTTTGAAGATCACAAAAAACCAAAATTGTTCACTTTGGTATCGGGGAAAGATGCCAGTCCCGAGTTGGGCAACATGGCGGATTCGAAAATCAGCTACGACATGCTAGACGCGGGAATCGGCACATGTTAACTGGATAAAATTCTTTCCACGCTCGTTAACGAACTATCACAGTCAAGAGGAATCACATTTTGCACTAAGTTTCCGGAAAATTTTAATCGCTTTCGAGAAGTTTTGAGCAGAAATTCCGTAGGTTTTGGCCGAAATTAACTCCTTGGGTCGGGGCTACTAGTTAGGCGCAGTGTTGTCTGATTTGAACGGAACGCCATTACCAACAGTCGCTTGTTCAACTTTTTACCGCAACACATGAACCAGGTTCTGTTAGTTCCAAATGTGTCCCATAGAGCAAACGTGACGTCACAGTTGTGGATTGTCATTTTTGTCCACGTTAGCCGTCTTTTGGTTTATTCTTTGGATACTCAACCGGATTACGTACCAATTTTGAACTCACCGATTAACTCGGAATTGGGCAGCTTGCATTTAAATGTGACTAGATCAAAACGCGGCAAATTCTTACACACAGGTTGGTCACCTCGGACCAGGCGCATGGAGACTAATTTCTTCAACATGGGGAAAATGGGGAAAACAGTGGGTGAAGCGGGTTCCGGGTTCAACAGTTTAGTGGAAAATGATACCCTACACGAATAGGTAACAGAAATCTCGAAAACATATTCGAAATGGGTAGATTGGCAACCATTATGACTCATAACTTCATCCAGAGAGCATTGACCGTTCCCGGACACATTTCATTGGATTATTCATCAAAAATTTAGTGGAAAATGATACCCCACATGCCTAGGTACCAGGAATTTGGAAAATACATTAAAAATAGGTAGATAAATACCCATTTTGACCCATAACTTCTTCCGGTTGGCGCCAATCGTTCTGGGACCCATTTCATTGGACTCAGCGTCCAAAATGTAGTGGGAAATGATACCCCACTCGCGTAGATCCCCCAAAATCTCGAAAATCCATTTTTCTAATAACACATTTTGACCCCTACCCTGCCCAAATTTGGTCCGATCGGGCTGAAAAGTTTCGAGGACCGTCCTAGGCCGGGAACAGACCCCTGACCAAAATTTCAGATTTTTGGAAAATTTTCTACTACTAAAAAATACGCGTACGTATCCGCGGGACTGATATTTTGGTTTTTTGATGTAGACACCTTCAAACGCCCAGACAAAAATTTTTGAGCCGAATCGGATAGGTTGACCGTTTTCATGAATACATAGGTTGATTATTCATGGAATTACCAACCAAAAAGGTAAGTCTTGACATGCACGCACCCCCGTTAATCGATACAGCGTTACAATCGATATTGGTAAGATACAAAACAATCTCGAATCATCCTAGTTCGATATATCGATTTTCGGGGATGTGAACACTGATGTCAAGATCAACAAAAAACAAAAACGAAAAAAATTAAATCTGTCTTATTCGCTAACTGTAGGTTCACTTATTTACTTATATTTAATCAATATTGGTACATAATTATTGTGTTCTTGTATGGTATGTCTATGAAGAAGAAGTAGAAGTGAATGTTCCCCTCGTGCTTCTTCCTTTCCATGGGTTTTCCGTCATCTTGCAGCTTGCAATCAAGATCAGTATCAGCTGTTAACGTCAATGGAACAATAATTTATTTTGAATTTCAGTTCAGAGAAATATTTTCATTTGCCATCACCAAGTGTTTGTTGTAGGTTCTTCTAGCATGTTCAAATTCTCGCAAGTGGAGTACTTCTTGGATAGAAGTACATTTTCAATACTCCGACAATTGTGAAGTTATCGTCCACACGAGCCACCTTTTTATGTACCGGAGCACCTAGAAAATCCAGTGATGTTTACGCTACAGTCCAACAACCAAGTAACTTTCAAACTTTTTTTACTTTAATAGAAAAGTACGTGATAACTGGGTTGTTTGTATAACTTCAGGATGTTTAAAGGCAAAAGCCCGCACCCAATTAGGTTCGGCGAATGACCTTCAGGATGAAGAGTTCGTTTTTATTTGTGGCCATACAGAGTTGTTTTCACGAACGTAAACTTGGGTATCAAACTCCCCTAATACATATTGGTTTTACTTGTTGAGTTACTCCAAAACCTACTAAAGGGATGAGGCCAAAACCGTTCGACTGGCGATCAATTTGATCCTAGTCCGTAGATGGTAGATGGTAAAAGACACCTAGAGGAGGGGTTATGAGGGGCCCCAAGCGCAGAAGTCTGGTGGCTGTTGTGCTTCTCTTAGGTGTCCCATTGTTTTAGTCCACAAACAGCCCCAGTCCCCTGATGACGCCCCCCGCACTTAGACCTAGTGGCCCATTGTGCTAACCTCTGGAGCTCATCTTGGCCGAAGCTCCGTGTTCCCGACTCGTCTTCGCCACAGAATCTGCAGTCAGGGGTACCATTGCACACCCCAATCCTGCAGAGATGCCTCCTGAAGTCCCCGTGTCCTGTAAATAAGCCAACGGTGAGTCTCAGGGAAGCTCTGTTAAGGTTAAGGCATCTTGTGGCCTTTCCTTTGTTGGGACCAGTCATCATGATGTGACCGTGTTCTTGCCGCGGCGTCCGCTCCTAGCGCCTCTGGTGCTGGGAGCGAACCCAGGTTGCACCCACCCCGATAGTAGGGTGCGGAAGATTCCTAGGCATGGTTCAGGTCCCGTATGAACTGTCCCCGACCCACGCCTGGCCAGAGCATCTGCTCGGTCATTACCCTCAACCCCTGAGTGGCCCGGGACCCATGTAAGGACAACCTTGTTTGTTCCACTCAGTATGAGGGTTGTTAGGTTGTGGACTAACTTATTGCAGGGTACGGTTCTCATTTGTGTCCCAAGGAGGGTGTATCTGCGGGATGTGAGTGCTGGGCGCTCAAAGATTGTGTGAGTTGCAGTTTCGTCTGCTTCCTCACAGAATCTGCATAGAGTTGTTGGTTGTGTCACCCCTATGCGGTTCAGATGAAAAAGCAGAGGAGCGAAGCCGGTTAGTAGGCCATTATCGATTTTAGGTCGCCGGGTTTAAGTCTGAGTAAGTCCTTGGTGAGTGATAGATGGGGTTTTGCCACCATGCACTTACTCTGGACATGTCCCTCAATATTTTGCCATCTGTCAGTGTGTTTCTTGCACGTCCACTCCTTGATGGCAGTTCTGGCCTTCTGATGGCAGGAGCATTTGGGCAAACCTACAACCGGCTCTGGGCCCACAGGGGGTTTTGGAGCCCCTCCTGGCCAGCTCATCGGCTTTTTCGTTGCCCTCGATTCCCCTGTGCCCTGCCACTCACTCAAGGGACACTGTATTGCGGGCTGCAAGAGCACAGAGTCTGCTCACAGTCCTTCACCACCTTTGATGAGATGGGTGCTGTGAGTGCTTTAATCGACGCCTGGCTGTCGGAGAGAATGCGGAGGTGTGCATTAGTATGTCCTCTCCTCAGACTCTCCAGGGCACATGCATTGATTTGGTTTGGTTTGCATAGGTTTGGCTCCATACACCCCAACGGTACGCTTTCCCATCAGTACCGGTAAGCCCAATGTTCCCAAGGATGAGCACGAGAGCTCGACTGGGCTTTGGAAGTGGAGGGAGCTCCCCCAAAAACTGCGCACCTTCACAGAATGGCAATTGTGAGGGGGCTTCGTGTGCTTGCAAGGTTTTCAGAACCCCTCATAACTCGATGGTGTGGCCCCCAAAGAGTATCTAGAATACAATCATTTTTAGATTTCAAAAGGTTGATTAGCGTCGATCTCTACAACACTCAGGCCATAAATCAAAATTTTGAGGAAATTTTGTTTTTCATTGGTCAGCAATCAATGACCAAAATTACGTTCTGGCAAACTTCTGGAGCGATGAGAGGGAGGAATAAGATTCATTTGAAGGGTTAAGCCCCTAAGGTAAACTGCATCCTCTACGTGGTGGTTGTCAGAATACTAGATTCTATTGTTCACTCTAGCGGCAATTCTAATTCAAATTGCTACACGCTGACTTATGGAAAAAGTAGTTGCTTGGCTTCACTTTACTTCGCAAGATCGATAGAAAACCTTCACCTCAATAAGGTGGATTTAAATGATTGAATCAAGGGCGATGAATCAGTAGTCGTCATGCCATCCAAAGGAGGTGCAGGAGAGAAATGTGATGTGCAACAAATTCCTTAACATGGGTTAGTTATTACTAGGTATATTACTAGGCGCATGGAGACTCATTCCAATCGATTCAGCGTCAACATTTAGTCGAAAATGATACCCCACACGCCTAGATCGCAAAAAATCACAAAAATCCATTTTTAGAAGTGCACATCCCCTACCCCTGTGAAATAATTGGCAGCAATTTTTATATATTATAATTCTATATTAATATTATAAATATTTTATATTATAAAAGATCAAGGCGGAATTTTTTAGTCGAAAGCATACGCGAATGTATTATTATAATAAAAAATCAGTTAAGTAATAAATTTAATAAACCATACCAGTTTTCATCTGATTGTCATACTCCACAGTTCCACACTTCCAACTGGTTTGAACGATTTTTTGTTTTTTCAATCAATCCAATAATCATCAGCATTTTTACAGTGCTTCTTCATGGCTGGATTGCACTCTGACAGGCAATGAGCCACCATATGCAGTCACATTGGAATCCAGTAATTAATAATATATTGAGTATAATAATCAACCTCCGTCAACATCACAGATTTGCCACAAAATATTTCAGTTTACACTCCATGATGTTCAGATCAACACTGGGAGTGAAAAGCAAAAGTCAGATTCCCCTAAGAAAGATTTATTTCATAAGCCACCACCTACATGTCAAATTCTAAAGTAAAATATCCAGTAAAACATTAAAACAATATACAAAGTCTGGATGAATATATTTGGAATGTCCATTAATTATATATGTGTTCAAATAAGTCCTTGATCCTCTGATCCCTGATCACATGCACACTTCATAGGCTAATGTGTGTTCTCATGTGCCTTGTCAGGGCCCCTCCATACGCAGTCATGTAGTCACACTGGTCACAAGCATATGGTTTGGCGCCTGTGTGAGTCCTCATGTGGATTTGCAGATGCCCAGCCTGTGCAGCTCTGTAGTCACACTGATCACAAGCATATGGTTTGGCACCTGTGTGAGTCCTCATGTGCCTTCTCAGGTACCCTGCCTGTGCAGCTCTGTAGTCACACTGATCACAAGCATATGGTTTGGCGCCTGTGTGAGTCCTCATGTGGATTCCCAGATCCCCTGCCAGTGCAGCTCTGTAGTCACAATAATCACAAGCATATGGTCTGGCACCTGTGTGAGTACTCATGTGCCTTCTCAGTTGCACTGCCTGTGCAGCTCTGTAGTCACACTGATCACAAGCATATGGTTTGGCGCCTGTGTGAGTCCTCATGTGCCTTCTCAGAGTCCCTGCCAGTGCAGCACTGTAGTCACACTGATCACAAGCATATGGTCTGGCGCCTGTGTGAGTCCTCATGTGGTTTTCCAGAGCCCTTGCATATGCAGCTCTGTAGTCACACTGATCACAAGCATATGGTTTTGTGCTTGTGGACATTCTCTTTCCCCTCAAGAAACCAGCAAAGTTAGTCTTGACTCTTGGTCTCAGCTGTCAGATGTCCAATCTAAATATGAACAGAATACAATCATCTTATGTTCCATAGTGCTCAGCATCAATGCCATGAAATGAATCATGGAATAAGTATTAGGAACGCTCACTTAATACAAAATGGTGTTATGACTTTGAGTGTTGTGACTCCAGCACACTCTGAAGTTACCTGGTTTGGAACTAATTGGGTTACTAGAATGATTGGGAGATAGCAGCATTTTAAGTCATTCAAACCCAACAATCTTCTCAACAATACTTCCAACATGGCTGTTCATCTTCACCACAGAGAGCACTGGACCCAACTATATTTCCCGCCTTAATTCAAAAGGGGACCTGGTACCCTCCACATTGGTCGCCAGTTTAAATTTGCTCGTTTACCAGTTGATTGATTAAAACACAGGAATGTAGAACATAATCAGTATATATTTAAAACTCCTACTAAATTTACGTACAGTCAATTATTCACATCAAAAAAGACAAAATGCAGTCCTTAGCAAGCTATTAACGAAAAGAAATAGTATATTGTTGGTTTAGTATATGGTTAGAAACCAAAAATTCCCACGCGAATAGTCACAATATAGCCACAAATAGGCGCACAAGAGGCGTACGAGGCAAAAGGCGTAAGGTCATCCTTGGCTGCACTCCAAGCGATGTTCCGACCCACGACGCTTGCCGGCGGTCGTTTCTTGACCATAGCAAGTTGCATTTTCAAGCGTGATTTTTGCGCCTTCCTCAAGCTTCTCTTTTCAACGTCTGTTTCCTTTTGAGGATTGTTCCCTTTTTTATATAGGCGAGTGGGGTGTCATTTTCCACTAAATTTTGGACGCTGAATCCAATAAAATGGGTCCCAGAACAATTGGCACCCACTGGAAGAAGTAATGGGTCAAATTGGGTATTCATTACCCATGCGGGTGACTTCAGCCGAATAGACAAACAAAACATATCGTCATATCCTGTTGTTTATAACCAGCTGTTAAACTTAGCAACCAATTTTGAGCAGTTGCCTACAATTCTTTTTACTGTCCGAGCTTTTTATTCGTACCATTCAATTCAATTTAATACAATTATTATAGCCTTCTAAATTACCTACATTTTCTCAATATTATATTAGTAAATTAGTGTCGTAGTGCCCCATAGATACACCCATCTTGAATGTGTTTTCGGGATTTCTGCTACCTAGGCGAGTAGGGTGTCATTTTCCACTAAATTTTGGACGCTGAATTCAATGATGTGTGTCCCAGAACGATTGGCACCCACCGGAAAAAGTTATGGGTCAAAATGGGTATGTATCCACCCATTTTGTATTGGTCAGGATTTCTGGTACCGGGGCGTGTGGGGTATCATTTTCCACTAAATTTGGACCCTGAATCGATTGGAATGGGTCTGGGAACCGCCACACCCACTGTTTCCCCCTTTCGAGGAATAACCCAACCCGTGTGTAAGAATTTGCAGCGTTTTTAGCCAAAAAGGGTTCCCAAAGAGGCAACTCGATTTATTGAAGAGTGTGGAGGAGTTTATAAAACTGAACCCTAACTGCAAAAATCCATTCACAAATGGGAAGCCAGGGAGGTCATGGCTAAAGGGATTCCTCCAGCGCCATCCTGATTTTACCTACAGAACGCCTGAGGCCGTCACAGCAGCCAGCTCCAACGTGAGTGCAAACGACCTAAAAAAGTGGTTTGATAATGTGAAGGATCATTTAGAGGAGGAAGGTTGTTTTGATGTTCTTGAGCAGCCTCAAAGAATATTCAATGGAGATGAGACAAACTTTTTGCTGTGCCCCAAAACAGGGAGAGTTCTGTCCAAAAAAGGAACTAAAAATGTGTATGAAGTGGACTGTGGAACAGCAAAGAGCGCTGTGACTGTGATGTTCACTTTTTCAGCTGCTGGTGTGAGTGTTCCTCCGATGATCATTTATCCGTACATTCGACTCCCGAAAGAAATCATCAAATCAGTTCATGAAAACTGGGGCATCGGACGAAGTGATTCAGGATGGATGAAGGCTGAGAATTTCTTTGAATATATTGCCAATATCTTCGTTCCATTCTTAAGAGAAAAGAATATTGCAAAGCCAGTCATCTTTTTTGTGGACGGGCATAAGAGCGATCTCACTTATCAAGTCAGTGATCTGTGTCGGCAAGAGGGCATCATTCTGGTTGCCCTTTACCCCAATGCTACTCGTATTCTGCAGCCAGCAGAGGTTTCAGCATTCCGTCCTATCAAGCAAGGGTGGACAAGAAAAGTTGCCGAGTGGAAAAGATGGAATGATCACCAAAGAGCTCGTTGCACCTCTTTTGGATTGCGTTTTGCGTGAAAGCCTGCGACCATTTCAACCATAGACTCATGGCCTGCCGAATACTGGGCCTTGTGGTGCCGGAAACTGGGTAAATTGTGCCCATCTTTTTGTGGATCTTTCAATTTTTCGACACGTTTTTATTTTCAGAGAAATGATTGTGAGGTCCAACTGGCTTTTAATGATTGGAAACGAAAGTAGAGATACTGTAGAATGAAAAGATAGTGGCAATTTCGTCTCCCAATGGCTAATAAATTATGGGCACGATGAAATCTGCGAAAATTTCCCTTAAGGGTGCCGAAAACTGGGGGTTTTACCCTAGTTCGGAACCAGGTAACTTCAGAGTGTGCTGGCGTCACAACAGTCATAACGCCATTTTGTATCAAGTGAGCCTTCCTAATACTTATTCCATGGAAATTAATAGACAAACTCAGAACTGAACATGCAAAACATTACCTCAAGAATTAAGGTTCTTTTGGGAGTCCAATAAGGTGGTCTCAATAACCAGATCCTGTTCACTGCTCAGTTTCACTGTTGGGAGTTAACTAACACTGTATCACCTGAGTAACCCTCCCCTTGAGCAGCTGGCATAGTTCGGGGAGAACTGTTATGAGAGAACCCTTATAACCTTGATGTGGGGTGGGGATCAGGTCAGATGTACCTGAGGTCACCTAACTGTCACCCTTTCACTTTGGCTTTGAATAGTGTTACTTCACAACAAAGATGGGTCATTCATCGACTCTTAGGTATTATTTGCATTACTGAAAATCTATAGCAGAATGTACTAACCATGGCAGGTGGCGAAAACAATCCTTTAACCTTTTCCTAAAAACAAGGAAATTAGACTGAAATGAATAAACTCCTTAAAAAGGGCTGATCTATTTTCTGCTGCTGTTGCTCGCGTATATTCCCTATATTTCAATAAAGCGGGTTATATTAGGGATTTGAAAGGTTAATTTTCATACTTTATTGCTGAGTCGTCATGCTCACTTTGCAGTAGTGCTTAGAAAAAGATTTCGTGCAATTTTTTCCTAAATTTCACCCGAGTCTTAGTCGGTCCTCGAAGCTTTTCAACCCGATAGCTATAGCTATAGCTGGACCCTCTTTGTCCCGATCGGACAAAATTTGGGTGGGGTAGGGGTCGAAATGTGAATTTTGAAAAATGGATTTTTGAGATTTTTTGCAATCTAGGTGTGTGGGGTATCATTTTCCACTAAATTATGGACGCTGAATCCAATGTGATGGGTCCCAGAACGATTGGCACCCGTTGGAAGAGGTACCTTAATTTTGCTAGCAATTAATTAATTTATTCAATTTAATCAATTAATTAAAAATAAGAATAAAAACTCACAAATTAACGTTAAATATAATAGTACACATTTTGGAAAATGACTAAAAGATGTGAATTTTAGCGCTTTGTTCTATTTGTATCCGTATTCATACTGTCAAATCCCTGTTCATGCTAATCTCCGCCATCCAAAGGAGGTGCAGGAGAGAAATGTGAAGTGCAACAAATTCCTTAACATGGGTTAGTTATTACTATATTACTAGGCGAATGGAGACTCATTCCAATCGATTCAGCGTCAACATTTAGTCGAAAATGATACCCCACACGCCTAGATCGCAAAAAATCACAAAAATCCATTTTTAGAAGTGCACATCCCCTACCCCTATGAAATAATTGGCAGCAATTTTTATATATTATAATTCTATATTAATATTATAAATATTTTATATTATAAAAGTTCATGGCGGAATTTTTTAGTCGAAAGCATATGCGAATGTATTATTATAAATCAGTTAAGTAATAAATTTAATAAACCAAACCAGTATTCATCTGATTGTCATACTCCACAGTTCCACGCTTCCAACTGGTTTGAACGATTTTTTGTTTTTTCAATCAATCCAAAAATCATCAGCATTTTTACAGTGCTTCTTCATGGCTGGATTGCGCTCTGATGGGCAATGAGCCACCATATGCAGTCACATTGGAATGCAGTAATTAATAATATATTAAGTATAATAATCAACCTCCGTCAACATCACATATTTGCCACAAAATATTTCAGTTTACGCTCCATGATGTTCAGATCAACACTGGGAGTGAAAAGCAAAAGTCAGATTCCCCTGAGAAAGATTTATTTCATAAGCCACCACCTATGTATCAAATTCTAAAGTAAAATATCCAGTAAAAACATTAAAACAATATACAAAGTCTGGATGAATATATTTGGAATGTCCATTAATTATATATGTGTTCAAAATCTGTCCTTGATCCTCTGATCCCACTGTCTCTGATCACATGCACACTTCATAGGCTAATGTGTCTTCTCATGTGCCTTGTCAGGGCCCCTCCATATGCAGTCTTGTAGTCACACTGGTCACAAGCATATGGTTTGGCGCCTGTGTGAGTCCTCATGTGGATTTGCAGATGCCCAGCCTGTGCAGCTCTGAAGTCACAATGACCACAAGCATATGGTTTGGCGCCTGTGTGAGTCCTCATGTGCCTTCTCAGGTGCCCTGCCTGTGCAGCTCTGTAGTCACACTGATCACAAGCATATGGTTTGGCACCTGTGTGAATCCTCATGTGACTTCTCAGGTGCCCTGCCCGTGCTGCTCTGTAGTCACACTGATCACAAGCATATGGTTTGGCACCTGTGTGAGTCCTCATGTGGATTCTCAGATCCCCTGCCTGTGCAGCTCTGTAGTCACAATAATCACAAGCATATGGTCTGGCACCTGTGTGAGTCCTCATGTGACTTCTCAGTTGCCCTGCCTGTGCAGCTCTGTAGTCACACTGATCACAAGCATATGGTTTGGCGCCTGTGTGAGTCCTCTTGTGCCTTCTCAGAGTCCCTGCCAGTGCTGCACTGTAGTCACACTGATCACAAGCATATGGTCTAGCGCCTGTGTGAGTCCTCATGTGATTTTCCAGAGCCCTTGCATGTGCAGCTCTGTAGTCACACTGATCACAAGCATATGGTTTTGTGCTTGTGGACATTCTCCTTCCCCACAAGAAACCAGGAAAGTTATTCTTGACTCTTGGTCTCAGCTGTCCAATCTAAATATGAACAGAATACAATCATCTTATGTTCCATAGTGCTCAGCATCAATGCCATGAAATGAATAGACAAACTCAGAATTGAACATGCAAAACATTACCTCAAGAATTAAGGTTCTTTTGGGAGTCCAATAAGGTGGTCTCAATAACCAGATCCTGTTCACTGCTCAGTTTCACTGTTGGGAGTTAACTAACACTGTGACTGTATCACCTGAGTAACCCTCCCCTTGAGCAGCTGCCATAGTTGGGGGAGAACCGTTATGAGAGAACTGTTATAACCTTGATGTGGGGTGGGGATCAGGTCAGATGTACCTGAGGTCACCTAACTGTCCCCCTTTCCCTTTGGCTTTGAATAGTGTTACTTCACAACAAAGATGGTTGTTGATCGATTTACGAATATTTTGGCAAATACTATCTCGATTTTATACATAGTTACCTATAATATCAATGGTATAATGATAGTAAACAATAACAATGCAAATGATGAGAACAAGTAGTTGTCTACTATTACTTTATTTTTCTTTCTCTCCCTCTCCATTTTCCCCATGTTGATGAAATCAAACTCCATACGCCTGGTTCGATGAATTTGTTTTGCTTCTTTTCCACCAGGCAGCGACTCTTAAGTATTATTTTCATTACTGAAAATCTATAGCAGGATGTACTAACCTTGGCAGGTGGCAAAAACAATCCATTAACGTTTTCCTAAAAACAAGGAAATTAGACTGAAATGGATAATCTCCTTAAAAAGGGCTGATCTATTTTCTGCTGCTGTTGCTCACGTATATTCCCTACATTTCAATGAAGCGGGTTATATTAGAGATTTGAAAGGTTAATTTTCATACTTTATTGCTGAGTCGTCATGCTCACGTTGCAGTAGTGCTTAGAAAAAGATTTCGTGCAATTTTTTCCTAAATTTCACCCGAGTCTTAGTCGGTCCTTGAAGCTTTTCAGCCCGATCGGACAAAATGGGTGGGGTAGGGGTCAAAATGTTAATTTGAAAAATGGATTTTTGAGGTTTTTTTGCAATCCAGGTGTGTGGGGTATCATTTTCCACTAAATTTTGGATCCTGAATCGATTGGAATGGGTCTGGGATCCGCCGCACCCACAGATTTCCCCATGTCCCCCATGTTGAAGAAATGAGTCTCCATGCGCCTGGTCCGAGGAATAACCAACCCGTGTGTAAGAATTTGCAGCGTTTTATATCTTAATTTTGCTAGCAATTGCGTTTTTCTTAAAAATAAGAATAAAAACTCACAAATTAACGTTAAATTTAATAGTACACATTTTGGAAAATGACTAAAAGATGTGAATATTAGCGCTTTGTTCTATTTGTATCCGTATTCATACTGTCAAATCCCTGTTCATGCTAATCTCTGTGTTTAACCAACTACCATTGGTTACGTCAGTGATAATTCTGATTCAGATCGAAGCTCGATGAATTTAAAAACTCGTGCCATTCGGGTGTGACTGGTTCAAAAATCTACGAAGAAATTGGGATTTTGTGGAAAAAACTGAACTTTCCCAACGACGAGGAAATCAATGAAGAAGAACTGGTCGACTCCATTTTTCGTTCGAGCGATTCTTCTTTGGCCTGTTGCCTCTCGACTAAAATGAACAGAGAAAATGAAAAGCAAGACGACTCTGGCTTGCCTGATTGGATTTTAGAAGTGCTGATGCAGTAGAGGAGACCAGCGTTGTTCATATTATGTTCCAAACGTTGTGTATTTCGAGACAGCTGAACAAGAACAAATCAACACAAGTTTTATTTATTATTGTAATATTTTATTTTGATAACAGCCTACTAACCACATAACCAAAGTAGAGACCGATAACACTTATACTTCACCAAAAAACTTTGAAACAGATTTTCCTCAATATTGGCACATAAATTGAATACCGTAATACTCGTACAAATACCCACCACATTGTAAATACATTACCATTGTAAATACAGTTACAAGTCGAATATCGAAAATCAAAGGTAAACAGTGGTTGAATTCATGAAGAACCTCTTGCCTGGTGGTTTTGATATTCTCGATATTCACTGATATCGATACCTTTAGTATTAAGTAGCACATTTCACGATATTCCGACTGGTGCCCTCACACTTGGGGTAGAATTAATTTTTGGGAGATTTATGGGTTTTCTTTGTCAATTTCTTGAAAAATCTGGAAACTGGTTAGGAATCAGACCGTGTTGAAGGGAACCTTTCATGTTCACCTTCAAATTTCCTACAAAATTTTGAAGTTTGTCACGCGAGTAGCCGGTCACCCTGCAATGTCAAGTAAGCTAACAGCAAAGGATACTTTCAGGGAAACACTTTTCATCATTTGCCATCGTCCTAATGGATTGTTGGGATTTTCCAGATCCTGTACCACCTCTCTCAGCTCACAGCTGTCAGCGCCATATCGCCGAGACGCTCCAACGTCCGCGGAAAGAAAATCACAAATTATAGCCGGCATCAGCTTGTCGACGTAGAGAACGCCAGTAGTTTTGAGAAGGTTCGCCATTTTGACTTATACGTTGAACAACTCTTATCACTGTAAAGTCCCTTCCACGTATGTTGTGGCCATGTAAAAACGCTGCAAATTAGTTTAGAGGAGTTGGTTATTCCTCGGACCAGACGCATGGTTAATTCCACATTCCACAACATGGGGGAAACAGTGGGTGTGTCCCGGACCCATTCCAATCGATTCAGGCTCCAAAATTTAGTGGAAAATGATACCCCATACGCCTAGGTACGAGAAATCTCAAAACAAATATTCAAAATGGGAAGATAGATACCCATTTTGCCCCATAACTTCTTTCGGTTGGGGCCAATCGTTCTGGGGCCCATTTCATTGGATTCAGCGTCCAAAATTTAGTGGAAAATGATACCCCACACTCCTAGATTGCCAAAAATCTCAAAAATTCATTTTTTGATAAACACATTTTGACCCCTACCCCGCCCAAATTTGGTCCGATCGGGCTGAAAAATTATGAGGACCAATTAAAACCGGGAATTGACCCCTGATCAAAGTTTCAAATTTTTAGGAAAATTTTCCACTACTAAATACCATACCATGTAGCAGGCTCCCGCAACCACGCTTGAATCTTATCCGGAATTCATGTTTTATGTAGATGATGTGATTTAATGTAACCTGTACTTTGGGTCCTTCATAATAAGTGATTAGTATTTACTTGAAATATTTTATTTTCGCAGTTGAGTGAAATCAGACAATATTCAAATATATTCATTACTCTTCGCTTTCCTTCTTAGGCTTTCTCCAGCGCTACGGAATGCGGTCTGCTCGAAGCTCTGCCCAAAGATTTCATGAGGCAAGTAACCTCAAAACCTCCTGGGCTAATGAAAAATTTGTCCACCTGGCGTGTGCGCACTTCTGGCAACCTCATCTCCGTCAATGCTCCCATTCATCGTGGAGGTATTTCTGCTTCGTTGTCGTTGGACTCGTCTTTGAAGCTCCTCGAACAGAGCAATTCGTTCTTGAAACCATTGCTCTTTGGTGAGTACGACGTGTTGGCTCAATTATATTTTTCCGGTAACAAGGAGACAACCTCCTTACGTCTTCTTGTCTGTAAAAACTATAACGTGCTTGTAGATGTACGTGTCAGGGGTTTCAAAACGGATAGAAACGTTCAGGCTGAGGTGTCAAGAAGCCCAGGTTTTAGCAAGCGACTCAAAGAGCTCTTAGGCCTCCAAAAAGCTACGCCTGCTCAGCCCTTACAACAGCAACCATTTGAAATGAATGCCGAAAGCTTGGAGGCCAGTATGAAAAGTGAGTTGTAATTCCAGTTTCTACCATTAACTCTTTATCCGTCCTATTTCAACAAGATCACAATAAGATATTGGGCTTGTTTCAACTGATGTCACCACCCTGGGGAAAATACTTACGTATAGTGATGATGTTCCATATAAATAGCTTAGTGCAGGGGTGCTAGCAACCAGTTGTCAAACCGCCGAGGGGGCTGATCTGAGTAGTCGTTTTGCGTTGTTAACCTCACTAAAAGTGTGAAAACGCCGCGCCCATTCTTTCACAGGGGTAGGTTATTCCTCCTTCGCCTCTCCAAAGAACAGCTAGATTGTCAGCAACATGGCTGTGACCATGTTAGCGTTGCTGGGGAAGCCATTTGCATAAATGAGGCAGAAATCACAGGGGTTGGTTATTCCTTGGACCAGAAGCATGGAGAAAATGAGGGAAAACAGTGGTGAAGGATGTCCCGGACTCATTCCAATCGATTCAGCGTCCAAAATTTAGTGGAAAATTATACCCGACGCGCCTAGGCACCCCAAAACAACAAAACTCTGGTGGATCCCTGTCTCATTGGGTTCAGCGTCCAAATTTAGTCGAAAATGATTCCCCACACGCCTGAGTCTCGAAATCCATCTTTCGAAATACGTATTATAACCCCTGATCCCACCCAAATTGGTCCGATCGGGCTGAAATGTTCTGAGGACCAACTAGACCAGAAACGACGTCCCTGGCCAAAATTTGAAGTTTTCAGAATTTGTCTACTACTACAATCGGCGTGGACGGTGGACGGACATTTTCTTATTTTGATCTAGACACCTTGAAACGCCCAGAAATCATTTTTGGGGCGAATCGGAGAGAAGTCCTGCGAAGGAGTCATTTGCTAAAAGTCATAGGCTGGGCGAGTACTGGGATATTCCTCCCCTGCCTAGATTAAAAGCCTACATTTAACTATATCTAGCCTAAACTATTATCACAGACGCATATCACAAGTAGTTATTTAAAACACTACGGGGGAAGAGGTACTTGTTATTTCTCCTTACCCTAAAAATTAGATCTACTCCAGCCCTGAGAGCACCCCCCACCTGGCCGGTAGGGAGGGGAAAAAATTGTCCGCCGTCCGCTTCGTTTTTGGTAGTAGATAATTTTCTAAAATCTGAATTTTGGTCAGTGGTCCGTTCCCGGCTCTACTTGGTCCTCAAAACTTTTCAACCTGATCGGACCAAATTTGGGCGGGGTAGGAGTCAGTATGAGTATTTTGAAAAATGGTTTTCGAGATTTTTGACGATCTAGGCGTGTAGGGGTATTATTTTCTACTAAATGTTGGACGCTGAATTTATTGAAATGGGTCCCAGAACGATTGGCACCCACCGAAAGAAGTTATGGCTCAAAATTGGTATCTATCAACCCATTTTGTGTATGTGTTTTCAAGATTTCTGGTACCTAGGCGTCTGAGGTATCATTTTCCACTAAATTTTTGACGTTGAATCCAATAAAATGGGTCTTGGAACGATTGGCGTTCTCTGGATGAGGTTATGGGTCAAAATGGCTATCTATTACCCATTTCGAATGTGTGTTTTCAAGATTTCCTGTACTTAGGCGTGTGGGGTATCATTTTCCACTAGATTTTGGACCCTCAATCGATTGGAATGGGTTCGGGACCAGCTAGACCCTCTGTTTCCCCCATTTCCCCATGTTGAAGAAATGAATCTCCATGGGCTTGGTCCGAGGAATAACCAACCCGTGTGGAGGTATTTGCAGCGCTTTTAAGGCCCAATCACACAGGACGCGTTATAACGCGGCGTTAAGCGTCGCGTTACCGTCGCGTTACGGCGGTCAGGTTGTATGACGGGCATAAGCATCATCCCGTTCACACACACGGCGTTGAGACGCGGCGTTACTTTAGTAACGCGACGGTAACGCGGCGTCAGCCTTTCGAGTTGTACAAAAATACAAATAGCGCGCGTTACTCGGGCGTTACTCAGACATTTCCCACTTGACATAACAAGATGAGTGAGGAAACAGAGGCGTTAATTCATCAAGTGCTGAAGTTTGTGTATTTATACGATCATTCACATGAACAATACAAGAATGTGTTGAAAAAGATGGAGGCTTGGAAAAAGATTGCAGGAATACTGAGCATTACAAGTAAGATAAATATAAATAAGTACAAATATAAATAATATAAAAACAATACAAATAATATAAATATAAATAAGTACAAAAACCTGTGTATTGTGTTATCTGTACCATGCATCAATGTGGGAGATGTGTGTTATGATGACCTACTGGCAAAGTAATCAGCAAACTTTTCTCGAACTTGAATCGCAGCATTCGTTGATCTTCGATTGGTGGGAGTTGTTGTAACCAGCGCTTGCATGGGCTCGCTGACATCGCGGTCATTGGCAGAATATTCGAGATGAACATCACTCATCATTTTAATGTAGTTGTGTAAGCAGATAGCTGCTTTCACGATGTAATCAGCAGTTGAGACACCTGTTTCTAAGGGTCTCAAAAATACACGCCATTTCATTGCCAATATACCAAAAGCATTTTCGACTACACGGCGGGCTAGACTGAGTTGTCCATTGAAACATTTCTTCTTTGGATCGCCCAGATAACGCCCAATAATAACGCGGTGAGTGTGAAGTCGCTGTATCGCCGAACGTCGGGGGGAACGCGCGTTACCTGAACGCCGCGTTATAACGCGTCCTGTGTGATTGGGCCTTTAAAGTTATTACTTTGTGTAAACTTTATATTTCTGGTATCTATTATAGCAACTCTCAATGTCGGGTTGACCAGTGCAGCGTTCACTCTAAGTGGGTCAGTTCCGCTTTTTCTTTCGAATGATGAAATTCTGGGAGGAGGGGATGGATTTGCGAGCCAACCAACGTAACCAAGTACCTTCCCTTGTATAACGCCTCTTCATTACCTCCCGTCTGTGTTTTCAGGTATCATGAACAATGAAAATGCAACACCAGAAGAATTGGCTAAAGTGAAAGTTGCATTTGCCGAAGGCTATCTTGCCGGTGCGAAGAACGTGAAAAGTCCCCTAAAATCAACTCGGTGGTTCAAATTAGTTCAACAACTTTTAACTATAGTTTTGTTCCTATCCATTTTCATCTCTTTGATGGGTAAGCTCGTCCTTTTTCTTTCTCGTATTTTATCGTTGCTGTTTATTGATCTTTCTGCCGTTTTTGTATTGTTTTTATTTGGTACCTTATCCCATTGCAGCCAGTGCCAATGGGTCTATGTTCAGAATCCAGCTGGGAAATCAGGTAGAAGTTGACCCTGAAGAAATCCACGTGACGTTCAATGATGTCAAGGGGGTAAGATTGTGATACTGTCGTCGTTGTGTCTTGCGTTGCTCAATTCTATATCACGTTAGTCTATCCAATTGATTTTTGCAGGCTGACGAAGCCAAACAAGAGTTAAAAGACGTAGTTGAGTTCCTCAAAAGCCCGGAAAAATTCTCAGCATTGGGAGGAAAACTGCCGAAAGGTAATTCAGTGCCACTTAGCATTAACAAAGTACACGTTCATTAATCCGGTCGACATTGGTGGTCAAATGTGCCTTCGCTCAGATGAGTCAGTGGATTTGATTCAATTTGTGTATGGAATGTGGACTGTCGAACACGCTTTTGGTGTTTTCAAACATTCTTGGTGATGGTCGTACACAGGATTGTGTGGTGACTTGTCCAAAGCCTAACAGAAAGAGACGGCTGATTCATACGCCAATTTAAAGGATGTATCGTGCGTGCTACCGCGGCTGATTTGCCACTGGGAAATTCAAGCTTCATGGTATGTCAACGAGGAAGACTGGCATGGCCCCTCGTATTCCAAAACCAGACAAACCCCAATGTGAAGTAAATTAGATGCACTTTAGGGTACATAGCACGTATTCGCATTAATGCCACATTATGCAGGTACAGAGTACCTACCCATGGAGCCTACCTAGGAAAATCTTCGGACCAGGCGCATGGAGACTCAATTCTTCAACATGGGGAAAATTGAGGAAACAATGGGTGTGGCGGGTCCCGGACCCATTCCAACCAATTCAGGTTCAAAATTTAGTGGAAAATGATACCCCACAAGCCTAGATCGCCAAAAATCTCAAAAATCAATTTTTCAAAGTACACATTTTGACCTCTACACCGCCCAAATTTGGTCCGATTGGGCCGGAGAGTTTGACTTTTTGCATGAAAACATAGGTTGATTATTCAAGGAATAACCAACCATAAGAGGGATTAGACCTGTCATGGCGTACAAAAGCCCGCAGGTCGTGTGTCTCAATTGCTGGTGTCTCTCTTATGACTTATGACATATGAACGCTTTATTTTGCCTGCTTCTGGATGTAGGGTTTATCTGAGTGTTGGAAAGGAGAATCTGACGAATTCAACAAACCCTTCTTGTATTGAATTAAGTAAATGATGCGTTCTCAAGGAAATATACCTACCAAAGCTGTTTTCCGGGCAGCCGCGGACTATGCTGTTAAGATGGCTGCATGCGCGGGAGCCAGCCATACAGTAGTCCTGGCCAGAGGCAAATGCTCATCCTGGGAGGCCACCCCATACCCTAAGACGCCATCGTGACCTCGGTCATTCTGTACGAAATGGAGGCCGTCAGATATCCTTACTTTTTGGAAAGGACGCAGTGCATTATTTTTCAAGTACTTGCTTCACCTACCAAGGAGTACTCCTAACTACATGGTCCGAAATGAAGCTGGAGTATATTTGGAGGCTGCCATATCAAATAGTAGCATTCTATTTGATATGGCAGCCTCCAACTGATGGTCGCTTATGCAGCGGATCGGAAATACGATTGGGTGAGCGAAATGAGTGATTCGTTGTACTCCCTGGGCTATGAGCCGGTTTGTGAGTTGCAAGATCCCAACCAAATAACTACGAACACTATAAATCCATCCAGTTTAGGACTTACTCCAAACTCTCTCTGCCGATATTAAGGGCGAGAATCTTTTGCCAAATGAGAACATCAAAAAATGACGTCAGCCTCTACATACAAAGGTGCAAAAAAATATCGAATGATAATTATTTTATTGTATAAAGCGTCAGGCATTACAATGTTTGTGGAGTTGGCATAAGAATAAGAAACATGAATAGTTGACACGGATAATCAGTAAAGAAACTTTTCCCCTTCAGTTAAGATATAGATCACCATTAATGCCGTAAAAACGACCCAAGGACAATTCATATTCATATTCATTCATATTCTCCAGGAGTGCTGCTTGTGGGGCCGCCAGGCACAGGCAAGACTTTGTTGGCCAGAGCGGTTGCTGGCGAAGCAGGTGTGCCCTTCTTCCACGCTGCTGGCCCAGAATTCGATGAAATCCTCGTGGGTCAAGGAGCTCGGCGAGTCAGAGATCTGTTCAGTGAGTTGTATCAAAATCAATCGACTGGCTCAAAGTACTGAAGGTTTCGTCTTTGAGATAACAGTGGATGCTGGATTTTCAGAAGCAGCCAAGGACAGAGCGCCGTGTGTGATTTTCATCGACGAAATCGATTCGGTGGGTGCCAAAAGGACGAATTCCGTGTTGCACCCGTACGCCAATCAAACTATCAATCAGCTGCTCTCTGAGATGGACGGGTGAGTTTCCCCTTGACGTCTTGCTGGAACAAACTTCAACAGAACATAAGTTACTTTAGGCACAAGAATATAAATGAAACGTGCAAGAGCCACCGTTTGACTGTCTTTTTGGTTGGTTATTCTTTGAATAATCAAAATGTGTTTTCTGAAAAATGGATTTTTGGCGATCTAGGAGTGTGGGGTATCGTTTCCCACTCAATTTTGGACGCTGAATCGATTGGAATGAGTCGCCATGCTCCTGGTCCGGGAATAACCACCCCCTGTGTTTTAGTTGGTTATCCATTGAATAATAAAGACAACCTTTGTTTTCATGAAATAAGTCGATCTCTCCGATTCGGCCCAACTTGTTTTCGGGGCGTCTCAATGTGTCTAGATCAAAATTCGCAAATGTTAGTCCTGATATACCTGCGCAAGACTGCCTGAGGCCATGTGACCCATTACAGTCTATCCTCGTCATGGTTCTGCGCTAGATCATGTGGGAGCCCTGCTCTATGGCTTCACCATATATCAGGCACAGGCACCCTCTTCCAGCGTTCGACTGCCTGTGGCAGCCCAGGATGGACCTCGTGGAGGTGCCGGGTTTTGCAAGGGGTCTTTTCGTTCACACTTTTGCTCTGCATGGCCTCCGCACTAACCCCCCCCCCCCCCTTTTCTTATGCTTGCGTTCTTCCATCATTGGCATCCTATATGCTGTAGGGTGGGGTGGCTGTGGAGCTGTTGGGACTTAGTGCCTAATGTGGTAGTGGGGGCACCCCACCTGTGTCGTCCACTCCAGTTCATTCGTCACCCTTTTTCATTGTGCTCCACAGTCCTGCAAAAGGAGTCCTTTGCTAAAACGTAATAGGCAAGCCGAGTAATAGGATATTCCACCCCTGCTTAGATAAAATGCCTTAAAACTAACTTTGACTAGCCTATTGAGAATTATCGCAGGCGCATATCAAATCATAAAAATCTGGGAGGGGGGGGGAGAGTACTTGTTATTCCTCCTTCCCCTGTAAAATAATCTAGCCTAGCCCTGGCAAATGTTTGCCCGTCGTCCAAGCCGTTTTCGGTAGTAGACAGTTTTCTAAAAACGCTGCAAATTCTTTCTCAGGGGTTGGTTATTCCTCGGACCAGGCGCATGGAGACTCATTTCTACAACATGGGGAAATGGGGGAAACAGAGGGTGTGGCGGGTCCCGGACCAATTCCATTCGATTCCGGTTCCAAAATTTAGTGGATATACCCCACACGCCTAGGTACCGGAAATCTCGAAAAAACATATTGATAATGGGTGAATGGGTACCCATTTTGACCCATAACCTCTTCCTGTGGGTGCCAATCGTTCTGGGACCCATTTCATTGGATTCAGCGTCCAAAATGTAGTGGAAACTGATACACACACGCCTTAATAGCCAGAAATCTCGAAAATCCATTTTTCGAAGTACAAATTTTGACCCCTACCCCGCCCAAATTTGGCCCGATCGGGCTGAAAAGTTATGAGGACCAACTAGAGCCGGAAACGGACCCCTGACCAAAATTTCAGATTTTTAGAAAATTGTCTACTACCAAAGTGGACAGCGGACAGCCTTTTTTATCTAGAAACTTTGAAACGCCCAGAAAAAATGTAATATTCGACCAAAATCCTGTATTCAGGTTCAGGGACCCGTTTCTTGCTTATGTGGGTCCTCAAAACTTTTCAGCCCGATAGGACTGGTATTTAGACGGAGTCAGCCATTTTGTATGCGCTACTGTTGAACAGTAAAATTGAATTTTCTCTACCTCGATGATATTTGGTTACCCCCCTATTTCCCTCCACCCTTCACATCCTCTTGTGGGTGCTGATAAAATTCGAGGTCAACTGAGAGATTTCAATTGTAAAGATGATATGCTCATAATTAATTTCTAAATAACAGTCTCATAATCATACTAGTGAATCCCATCACAAGGTATGAACCTTTACATCTTTAGACATTTCTTATTGCTCTTTGAAATGTACAATGCGTCTTATTGCATTTCATTTTTCAAAGTGTCACCGTGGATTTCAGGTTCCATCAAAACGACGGTGTAATCGTGTTAGGAGCCACGAACAGAAGAGACGATCTGGACAAGGCTCTTCTCAGGCCTGGTCGCTTTGACGTGGAAGTGAACGTAAGTTGCAGTTGACTATTGAATCTGCAGTTTTGGAGGAAATTTGTAGAAGGTTTGTGAGGTAGAAGTTGTTATTCCCTTGTATGTCAATACTACAGATCACAAACATGCGCCGAATTATAGATTTTTGGTTGGTTATTCCTTAAATAAAAATGAAACTCTCCGATTCGGCCAAGAAATGTGTTCATTATGTTGTCAGCTTTATGTATCAAAATAAGAAAATGTCCGCCGTCCACGCCGATTTTGGTAGTAGAAAATTTTCTAGAAATTTGAAATTTGGATCAGGGGTTTGTTTCCGGACTCTAATTGGTCCTAGAAACCTGTCAGCCCAGACGGATCTAATTTAGGAGGAGTAGGGATCAAAATGTGTTATTCACAATATGGATTTTTGAGATTTTTGGCGATCTAGGTACGTGGGGTACCATTTTCGACTGTATTTTGAATGCTGAATCGATTGGAATGGGTCCGGGACCCGCCACACGCACTGTTTCCCCACGTTGAAGAAATTATTCTCCATGCGCCTGGTCCGAGGTTTAAATTAGTCTCCATGCCCCTGGTTCGAGGGATAACCAACCCGTGTGTAAGAATTTGCAGCGTTTTTTGTATTTTTTATATTCATAATTAACTGGTGACGGTTTCTGGTCAACGGCTTTTTGCCAGGTATTCTCCTCCATTAAGATTACCGGATGGTCTCATCGCCACACTTACGTTAATCCTAAAATGTATCGACGATTCGTTGAGTCTCATTTTATTCGGTTTCAGGTCCCAACACCAGATTTAACGGGCAGAAAGGAAATCCTTACTCTGTACCTGGGACGTGTAAGGACGAAGAGTATCGACGTGGAACTTTTGGCGAGAGGAACGACGGGTTTTACGGGAGCCGATTTGGAAAACATGGTCAACCAAGCCGCTCTCAAAGCCGCCATTGACGGCGCAGACTCAGTCACGATGAAGTATCTCGAAAATGCACGAGACAAAGTATTGATGGGTGAGCTGTCTTCTGATTTGAAATTTCAAACACTAGCATCAGAATTATGGACGGTTTATTGACAACCTACGACTTTATGGTCCGCTTTATCGACCGCAGACTTCATAGAAATGGCAAACTACACAATCGGCTGTAGAAAACTGCTTTTGAAAAATGAAACAAAATATTTAGATTAGCCCCATCACCTCAATCAACAGATCAAACTCGTTGGGAATTCGCTTTCGTGTTGCTGTCTAATGAAAGGAACCCGAAATAGAAACACAACCGAGAATACTCGTTAGGAGTTTGTTTTCGTGTTGCTGTTCAATGAAAGGAATTCAAAACAGCAACACAATCAAAAATACTCGTTTGGAATTCGCTTTCGTGTTGTTGTCTAATGAAAGAAACCCAACCAGTAACACAATCAGAAGTACTCGTTGGGAATTCGCTGCGTGTTGCTTTCCAATGAAAGGAACCAAAAATAACAACACAACCGAGAATACTCGTTAGGATTTTTTTTTTTTTTTTTTTTTTTCGTGTTGCTGTCCAATGAAAGGAAGGTGCCAATCGTTCTGCGGTCTATTTCATTGGATTCTCGGTTATTCCTTGAATAATCAACCTATGTTTTTGCCTTTTACTTCACCTTGTCTCGTCCTTGTTTCCGCCCTGTCTCATCCTGTTCTCCGCCTTTCATTCCACCTTGTCTCGTTCTGGTTTCCGCCTTGTCTCGTTCTGGTCTCCATCTCGCCTCCGCCTTGTCTCGGCCTGGTCTCCACCTCGCCCCACCTTATCTACGATTTGTATCCACCATGCCTCCACCTTGATTCATCCTGGTCTCCGCCTTGTGTCATCCTGGTCTCCGCCTTGTCTCATCCTGTTCTCCGCCTTTCATTCCACCTTGTCTCGTTCTGGTCTCCATCTTGCCTCCGCCTTGTGTCATCCTGGTCTCCGCCTTGTCTCGGCCTGGTCTCCACCTCGCCCCACCTTGTCTACGATTTGTATCCACCATGCCTCCACCTTGATTCATCCTGGTCTCCGCCTTGTGTCATCCTGGTCTCCGCCTTGTCTCATCCTGTTCTCCGCCTTTCATTCCGCTTTGTCTCGTTCTGGTCTCCATCTCGCCTCCGCCTTGTGTCATCCTGGTCTCCACCTCGCCCCACCTTGTCTACGATTTGTATCCACCATGCCTCCACCTTGATTCATCCTGGTCTCCGCCTTGTGTCACCCTGGTCTCCGCCTTGTCTCATCCTGGTTTTTGCCTTTTACTCCACCTTGTCTCGTTCTTGTCTCCATCTCGCCTCCGCCTTGATCTGCCTGGTCTCCACCTCGCCCTACCATGTCTATGATTTGTATCCACCTATTCCACTAAATTTTGGACGCTGAATCGATTGGAATAGGTCTGGGACCCGCCACACCCACTGTTTCCCCCATTCGAGGAATAACCAACCAAAAGGGACCCACGCGAAATGAGTAATCATAGACCAATATGGTTGTTATCAGTATTAGCCAAAATTTTAGATGGATTAGCGAGGTAGATTAGTGCTTACTGTTGACCATCATTTAGGGAAACCCAGTTGCCAATATGATTACTGATGAGTCCTGATTCCAGGACCCGGCAAAAAGTTGAAATGAAGGTGGGCGATTAAATAAAAGTGCAATCTTTTTGAAAAAACCTACCCACCGACTAGAAGTTATGGAAGGTCAACCCAACATAAGTGATATTGTTTTGCTTATGAAATCATTCCTGCGAAACAGGTCCAGAGAGGAAGTCTCGCATTCCCGACGAAGAAACCAATGAAATCACGGCGTATCACGAAGGCGGCCACACCATCGTAGCGTATCACACCAAAGGCAGTCATCCTCTCCACAAGGTCACCATAATTCCGCGAGGCCCCTCACTTGGTCATGTAAGTTGAGGCTGATACACTTTTTTTGTAGTCCTTTTGATTGGTAGGACTGTTCAGGGAGCTAGGGCCCAATGAACGTTTCCACCTTACACACACCTGACTGGCCTGTTCGTCGTTCCAGACGGCTTACATGCCTGAAAAAGAAAGCTACCACGTGACGAAGAAACAACTCCTCGCCATGATGGACACGATGATGGGCGGCAGAGCAGCGGAAGAAATCATATTTGGTTCTGAAAAAATCACCAGCGGCGCTTCTAATGATCTCAAGGTGAGTGTATAGACATTGATCCTGGTCCATCATCAAGCCATCATCTTCAAATTTTACACCCTAAAACGCTGCGAATCCTTTCAAGTTGGTTGATGGTGACGCGAATGGTCATTGGGGCAAGAACACCGGGAAAACAGTAGCCAGAAATCATTCCAATCTATTCAGCGCCCCGAAATTTCACAATTTTGACCCACAACCTCTCTGGTGGGCAACCAATCTATCTGGAAACTATTTAAATGGGTTCAGCGTCCAAAATTTAGTGAAAAATTATACCCTTTCACGTTCAGTTCCCAAAAAATCCCAAAAATCAACGAGTTTTTAGATTGGGCTAAAAAGTTTCGGTCTTTAGAATTGATTTGAAAAACCAACGCTGCAAATTCTGTCACAGGGGTTGGTTATTCCTCGGTCCAGGCGCATGGAGACTCATTTCAATCGATTCAGCGTCCAAAATTCATTGGAAAATGATACCCCACACGCCTAGGTACCAGAAATCTTGATACCGCACATTCGACATGGGTAGATAGATACCCATTTTGACCCATAACCTCTTCCGTTGGGCGCCAATCGTTCTGGGACCCACTTCATTGGATTCAGCGTCCAAAATTTATGGAAAATGGTACGCCACACGTCTAGATTGCCAAAAATCTCGAAAATTCATTTTCCGAAGTACACATTTTGACCCCTACTCCGCCCAAATTTGGTCCGATCGGGCTTAAAAGTTTTGACGACTAACTAGAATCAAAAACGGACCCCTGACCAAAATTTCAGATTTTTAGAAAATGTTCCCCTACCAAAGTCAGCGTGGACGGCGGACGGACATTTGCTAATTTTGATCTAGACACTTTGAAAAATTGTTGGGCCGAATCGGAGGGTTTGACTTTTTGCATGAAGACATAGGTTGATCACGCACGCATTGTGGGAGATCGGATTGCCAGGTTCTGTTTGTGTTGTAGCAAGCCACAGCCATAGCAACCGCGATGGTCATGGACTGGGGCATGTCCGACGCCATGGGCCTCCGCACTCACGACGCCAACAACAAGTCTCTGATAACTGTCAACGACTTGTCACCATCCACGACTGATCAGATCGACAATGAAATCAAAAAGATACTCCAGGTAAAACAAGTAATATTCCTCAAAACCTTGAAAATGTGTTTCCTTCTCCACAGTAATGTGTAACCACTTCATCTTTTCAGGACTCGTACGACAGGGCCAAAGCCATCTTGAAAGCCCACCAAAAGGAACATAAGTTGCTGGCCGAGGCGCTCCTCAAGTACGAGACACTTGACGCCGACGACATCAAAGCGATCTTGTCAGGCGAAGGAAACGACAAATTCAAATCGTGAAACCAGAAAATGCAGCAACGCTAATTATAACAAATTCCCATACACCCTCCTCGTTGCTTGTAAATTATCATGCCATTTATCGGCTCTCAGAATTTGTTGGACAGAACAGTAACAAGTCACCACCGCTTCATTCGAATAACAGATCCGCAAATCGAGGTATACTTTGATTGTGTTTTCAAGTACTGGATATTTGTACTTAATACATCTTTTTGTTTTAAATTGCTTCATCAAGCAAGAACACTCTGATGAATGCGCACGACCATCCAGTTATGGAGGAAGGTCTGAGGGAAATGTGAAATTCCCTGATGTTCCTGAAAACAGGGTGTCTACACAAATTAATTATAGGACAAACTCTAGGGGTTGATTCTACAGCTTATTTGTAACAAAATGTACCCCTTAGATTTTTTTTTTTCTTTTCTTCTTTTTACTCAAGTAAAAATCTTTCTTTTTCTTTCATCTTTCTTCACTTTTAAGATTTTGTTTTCGTGTTTCCGACCTTGTCGCAGTAAAACTGTTCTAACTCCCTTCAATGAAGTAAGATAAGTTGAGGATACCGTAAGAAAGAATGTTACATTGCTTATTATTATTATTCGCTCTGATTTTTTTTTTTTTTTTATTCTGTCCTAATTGGGGAAGAAAATGGTCAAAGATCACAATTTAAGGATTTCTTAAAAATCAACTTTCTTTCTGTCGTTTTTGCGCTATTAGAACTGAGGGTTTTCAGCGGAGACTCCTCGGGAAAAACCTGCTCAGGATCTCAACATACTGGTATAAGAAGAAGTCGACGGTTAGTCCTTGGACCAGGCGCAAGGAGACATCAATTTCTTATTTCTTCAAGACCTATTTCTTCAACATGGGGAAAATGGGGGAAACAGTAGGTGTGGTAGGTCCCAGACCCATTCCAATCGATTCAGGGACCAAAATTCAGTGGAAAATGATACCCCACACGCCTAGGTACCAGAAATTTCGATAACGCATTCGAAATAAGTAGATAGATACCCATTTGGACCCATAACCTCTTCCAGTGGGAGCCAATTGTTCCAGGATCCGTCCCATTGGATTTAGCGTCCAAAATTTAGTGGAAAATGATACCCCACCTGCCTAGATCTGCAAAAATATCGAAAATCCGTTTTTTGATTTACACATTTTGTTCCAACTACGAGAGCCAGAAACGGGTCCCTGACCAAAATGTCACTTTTTTAGAAATTTGTCTACTATCAAAAAATGGACGGTGTCGCGAAAACGCAATGGGAAACTAAAGTTGGTAGGCATGTGGGTAGAGAGGGAAGGAATTTGGAGCACAGCAGAGAAAAGGAGTGGATAGTCAGTTCAAATTTGGCGCTTGGCGAGGAGCGTACCTGAGTTTACTGTGTCTACCACATAAGTCTTGGCGAAATTGGATGAGCTGTTGTATCCATTCTTTTGGATTGATGGCATACAAGTGTCCCATCTGATCTCCTTGTTTGGGTGTTACTCTCTTGCTTGGTTTTACTCACATCTATTGGGTCTAATCTAATCTAAGTGTGTCCATCCTGTAGCATGACTACCTACTCAATTAGGGAGGTTCCTTGACTACATATTGGTTACTGACACATAAAGGCTTTGTGAAACACTCAGATATGGCCTTTCGTTGACTCATAATAATTCTGGACTGGTTGTACTTACAACCCTGGAAGGCCTCTGCGAAACAGTTATGGCCTCTTGTTGACTCCTACTCATTCTGGACTGGTTGTACTTACAACTAGAACTGGCCCTGGGAAACATTCAGCTTTGGCCTACTACTCACACTACTTACTTGTACAGGCGTACAAAATGGGAAGGCTCTGTATAACATTCAGATTATGGCCTCTGATCTGATCCAGTGATAGGACTTAATCACGTGAGGTACCCACATTATGGAGGACACTATAGTGGTGGTGAAAGGACAGCCATTGGGGATGGTGAAGAATGTAGGATTTTTAGTTGAGTAAAAAGAAGAAAAAAATAAATTTTATTAAGGATTAAGGGGCACTTTTTGTAGCAAATAAGCTGTATAATCGACCCCTTGAGTTTGTCCCATAATTTTTTGTAGACACCCTGCATGTCATGTAATACAGTCGTCACCCGGCATCTATGTTACGTGATGCGTCAAATGAAGGTTATTGAAAAGCACGGAGATGGGATTATAATCAGAGATGTGCCCAGATTGGAACTGTTCAACAGGCATCCCGCAACAATCTCGCTATCAGAAGATTCTCATCGATAGCTTAGTGATGGCTGCTGCAATGCTCTGCTGATTTTTCTCAAAAATCTGAGTTCACCTGCAATATCATGCCATGCGTTGCATGCTTGCCTTGTCTTCAAGTAATTTCAACTCTGAAACACTCACCTCAGGATTCTGACGTCATACAGAAGGTTATTTTGTAAACATTGTTAATTAACCTACCTAAATTCAGTCAACTTGGTAAACCTCATACGTCTTCTGCTAGACCCAGCGCTTCCTGTGGAGTTCAATGTCTGTTATGAGGCAGCTCAGTGACGTCACTTGTCCCAGCACCACCTGCGGTGGAGTTGCTCGGTGAAACTCGAAGCCATCTACTTCCCTTGGACATTCCAACGCATGGCATGATATTGCAGGTGAACTCAAGATTTTTGAGAAAAATCAGCAGAGCATTGCAGCAGCCATTACTACGCTGCCGATGAGAATCTTCTGATAGCGACTGTTATAGAGCGAGATTGTTGCGGGATGCCTGTTGAACAGTTCCAACATCTACGTTACGTGATGCGTCAAATGAAGGTTATTGTAAAGCACGGAGATAGGATTATAATCATCAGAGATGTGCCCAGATAGGAACTGTTCAACAGGCATCTCGCAACAATCTCGCTCTGTAACAGTCGCTATCAGAAGATTCTCATCGGTAGCTTAGTGATGGCTGCTGCAATGCTCTGCTGATTTTTCTCAAAAGTCTTGAGTTCACCTGCAATATCATGCCATGCCTTGTCTTCAAGTACGAGTATGCCTTGTCTTTTTCAACTCTGAAAAACTCACCTCAGAATTCAAATCAGACGTCAGATTAGCAACTTGCTAAACCTCATACGTCTTCAGCTAGACCCTGTGGGGTTCAATGTCTGTTATGAGGCAGCTCAGTGACGTCACTTGTCCCAGCACCACCTGCAGTGGAGTTGCTCGGTGAAACTCGAAGCCATCTACTTCCCTTGGAAATTGGAATTTTGAAAATTGAAGCCTGTAGCTGCAATTCATAGAACGAATAAGTTTTATAAGCTGAGCATCGATACAAATTTAGGACCACCGCTACTTAGCTGTCTTCATTTTCGTCCTGGACGTTTTTCCGGCTTTCAAGCATGTACCAAAACATGGGCTTGGCCAGGATCAAAAGCCTCCCTCAGTATCAAAGTGCATCGAGTGGACAGTTGGCTGAAATTCTCACATCAGTGTGAAATATTGTATTTTTTCGCACCTGTAATCTTAAAGACTTCGAAGGTAATCTCCTCAACTTGATATGAATTCAGAGGTCTTTTTTCGCTTTGTAGTGATAACATCCAAATTATAGGTCTTCCTTCTTGATGAAACAAATAAATTGAGCACCGTTACGTTTGTTCTTCGTATTTATCCAGAAACTTTCTAAATTACTTCGTCTTTAGATTCATTCATTGTCTAACTAAAACTTTTAGCCACTAAGAAATGTTTAGGAGAATGTTCATAAAATCAACATTATGAAAACGTTAAAAACCCTTTTCTAAAGTTAAAAAAAAAAATGTTGATATGATGGTAAGTGTGAATAGAGATTCAGAGGATTCGTAACTTTACCAAACATTTTATATTCTCGATTACAAAAATATATAACAAAATGGTGATGCAATTCTAAAAGGTTCTCTTGAGCCTACTCTTAAGCTAATTATACTAAATTTACACGCTAATATACAGTGCGCCTGCTAATGTTCGTTTTTTTACAAAAATTGTCTTGCGGCGGTCCAAACATATCCTGACCGACTTTTCACTATGTGAATAGCCTATGCAGGTAAGTATCTTGCATGTTGTGCAGAATATTCTTATAAAGACTACAATTTCAGAGTTTGGATCTATATTTTCTTTAAAAACACACGATTTTATGTTATGAAAACAGTTGATGAAACTGTAGTCAATTACGAAAATCGCCTCTAAAATATCTGACTAATTCAGAAAGACATCAAAGGCGTAAAAGGTAAGGCAGCCCAGAAAGGGGCAGAGAGGAAACCCAAGACAAGCGTAATGGTTATGGAGGTAGGATGTTTCCTGACAATGAGGAGAGGTTAAAATCAATGACATCCATGAGAAAAATGGATAAGGAGAATGTATCAAATTGATGGAAGACTGCGGCCTGATTGGCCAATGTAACAACATAAAGCAGAGTCCATACTGTGCCGGGGTAGGCCGGGTTTGGGCCGGCAGGACGTCCACACCAAAAACGAAGCCGACTGGGTTATTTCTACCTAAGTATATTATTGTAACTGAAGCCGCTCGGCATGTCCCCACTCTATATTCATGTTTGGCTCAGCTAGGCTTCCTTTGATCTGTACCTACTTTATGCTGGTTGGGATCAGCATAGGCCGCCCGGCATAGTGTGGACCATGCTTTCAACAACCATAACACTGGAACAACGTCTTGGTGATGTTAGTTAGGTAAGTGGCATCAGGTGGCACCACCGTCGAACACAAGTGCCACCACCATTGGGTGAGCTGAAGGTAAATTGGTGGGGGAGCAGGTGGGTCTGTACCACCAAGTAATTCCTTGGTGTGCAAAAAAACCGCTTGGTCACGCTAGTTTGAGGAGGGTTACCCAAGTCTCTCTCCAGCCTTTCCTCAAAATGTGGGTTGAGTTTCATCTGGGTTTTAGAGAAGCAGGGATTACCTTCAGGCTATAAACCGAACGATTTGGTAACTTTGAATAATCCTAACTAAAGAATGTAACACTCATAAACTGGTGTCAACTACAGAAAAGCTACCACATGAAACGTACCTACAACCTTGGAGCAGCAGGGCTGGCAGGTCGCCAGTAAATCTATCGTTGAGCACTGAATGTCTGAGGGTATTCTCTGCTAACACCTATTCCCCTAACAATTGATTTCACTGGTGACAGCCATCACGACGGATCATGTCAAAGTTGAACGGGCGCTTGGGAGTCCAGAACGATTGTGGTGGGAGATGATCCTGAGAAGCGACGAACCAATCGAACAATGGCATCGAAGAGAGTTTTCAACGTGAATAACGCACCGAGGACGAGGAAATATCCACCGTACACCAAGAACTGAAAAGAGATGTTACAGGGTTGAATGGACAATTGGGTTGGGGCAGAGAAATTGCATTCCTCGCCCACCTAATGTGGTATTTACATAGATTGAAATTTGAATGACAACTTTTCGGGGGGACCACAAGCAGTAGAACCCATTAAACAATTTCTTCCACAATGATTTATTTAGAAGAGATCATCTAAAAATATGGTTGGACAATATAAGGGAGGGCCTACAGACACTCGGAGTTGTTGATTGGAGAATTGTGGTCCAGGATAGATATAAATGGAAAGAAACCGTTTGAGGGGCTAGGATTCAGCTAAGACTAAAAGTAAAGTATATTGGACAGTGGTCCCATCCACCAGAGTATTTTCAAATGGCGGATCAGGGGTTAGAGCAGAGTTGGCGGTAGGTGGAGGTGTAGCCACCATACAGCTTTTTGAATTTCTCTTCAACCCTAAAGGGCCTGCTGCCAGTAGTGTCCCAACATCTGCAGGCAAGAGGACTCGTTAGCAACAACCAGCGGCTAGGGACCTCAATGAGTGTTTCAGGAACGCGCTCCGTCCTCTGGTCAGTTCTGGCGTAAAAACTGAACCACCCTATAGGCAGGCAGGGTGAAAGAAATGTCAGCCTACCCTCAAGAGACTGCATCCTGCGGTGAGCCATCCTTTGAGCAGGAGACTGTACCTCTGTCGCGGGGCTATTACCCAGTTAGCCTTTAGAGGAAACCATGGACGTTAGTAACATGACCATTCGTGTACTCTTCCAAACTGGTACTGCGAGTGGGGGGAAGGGTAGCCCCTGGCCACTGAAGCAGTGCTTAGGCAAAGCATCACAGGCCAGCCCCTCGAATTGAGGTAGGAAACTACGGTCCGAAGCAATGGACTGTTCGCGGGGGCTGTGGTTGTGGCAAACCCTAGCCTGAAGGCTTCACCCTATGACGGTGCCAAAAAGGGGAGGCCCGTGCTGCATACACTCGTTTAAAGCGTATCAACATGGACCGGCTCTGGGAGTTGAGAGGGAATACTCGGGCATCACTCTGCTCAAGTGGTAATGCAAGCTAGAATGCACGAATTACCGAAATTCGGTACTTAGGGGGGTGCAGTTTGCTACTCCCCGTCCAAGCCCTGCTGAGTGAAGGGACAATCATTCTGGCCTCATGTGGCAGTCTCCTTGCTGCTTGCAGCATGGGGGAGTAGCATAACCCGCAGTGTGAGCTCTCCTATTAATTGTGACTCACTTTCTTGAATTGGGCCAACTGCCAGTAGTGTCCATTTTCCTCTCATACCCTATACAATCGTGATCAGCTGCAGGTGGGCTTATCAGTAAATTATTATGGGCATACACCTGGGGATAGAGTACAATTTAAGTACAAACACTCAGTTTCCACTCACCTGATCTCTCGGGTTGAGTTCCAATTTCTCAATCACGATTATTGTGAGAATGGTTTCTAATAGAAGTGCAACGAACGTAGTGAATCCAAAGATGAGTCCATAACTGTCGGGTTTGATGTTTTTAGCTACTTCCGAACTGCAAACAGATATCCAATGTTACAAAGCAGCTTTGAAGGATTAATCATCCAGCATAGGAGAAATTCTTCTAAACAGAAAAATATGGTTTGTTATTCAAGAATATGTCTGCAACATGGAAACGTTCTAATAAAAAATAGTGATATAGGGTTTCCACTTTCTATTTATCCTCGTCGTATTTTGGTTCAGGTTATATTCTCTTTGGCACAGATAACTGTGTCAGCCAGGATAACATGTTGAGTCCGGGTTTGCAGGGGTCTGTTCGTTCTCTTTTGCTCAGCTAGCCTCTGTACTAATGCGCCTCTTCTTATGCTTGCGGTCTTCCATCAATTGGCATGTTATGGGCTTGGGTGAGGGTGACTATTAGGTATTGGGACTTACATGGAATACTACTCATTCCATGAAGAAGTCTCTTTGCTAAAACGCTTTTAGCAGGGCAAGTACTACTACGTCCGTCCCGTCTGCACACTGACTTTGGTAGTAACAATTTTCTAAAATCTGAATTTGGTTCAGTGCTTCGTTCCCTTTTTTTAAGTTGGTCCTCAGAAACTTTTTCAGCCCGATAGGAACAGATTGGGCGAGGGTAAGGGGGTCAAATTGTATTTCGAAAAATAAAAAAATAAAATAGCAGGGCAATCTCTGCATTCAGCAGGCCACAAACAAATATCTCTTATTGCTACGAGTAGGATTGCTTTTGAAATACAGTTGTTCTGGCAATACCAATAACCGTCATACTTACTTGGCAATGGTTATTATTGAATTGTAGACAATTGCGTAGAGTACGTGGCAGACGAAAGCGACGGCAATGCTCATTGTGCGAGACATGCAGATCAAGATCCCAGCAATGGCTAGAGAGCCAACAGCCAAAACGAGTTCGCCATATTTGGACCAGTCAGCGTTGAACTTCCCAAAACCATAAGCACTGGCAGCGCCTGGTAAAAGGTTCGGGTAAATTGACATGAATTCAGTATTCCTCTTGCAGTCAGTATTGCTATGATTGTAGAGCGCATGGAAGCTCGAAACTGAGATCCTACAAAAGCCCTTTAAGAGCATGTTTCTCACTCTCCCACCCACAGAAGGGAGTAAAGATATAAGCAAGATAACAAGCAAGGAAGGAACGCATAAAAAGAAGGAATGTAAATGCAACTTCATCTTCAAGCTATAATCAGATGCTAGGTTTAGTGTGAGCCAGGCAGTGTGATGCACTTTTGTACTCTCATAAAGTTGAGGTCACAATTGTCAACCAAAATGAAGAAAGAGAAACTCACAGAGGTTGGTTATTTCTTGGACCAGGCGCATGGAGACTCATTTCTTCAACATGGGGAAAACAGTGGGTGTGGCGGGTCCCGGACCCATTCCAATCGATTCGGGGTCCATAATATAGTGGAAAATGATACCCCACACGCCTAGGTACCAGAAACGTCAAAAACATCCAAAATGGGTAGATAGGCACCCACGTTGACCCATAACCTCATCCAGAGGACGCCAATCGTTCTGGGACCCATTTCATTGGATTCAACGTCCAAAATTTAGCGGGAAATTATACCCCACACGCCTAGATCGCCAAAAATCTCGAAAATCCATGTTTCGAAATACGCGTTTTGACACCCCTACCCCGCCCAAATTTGGTCCGATCGGTCTGAAATGTTTTGAGTATCAACTAGAGCCGGAACAGACCACTGACCCAAATTTCAGATTTTTAGAAATTTTCTACTACCAAAAACGGCGCGGTCGGCGTACGGCAAAGGGGCACTTGACTTTCGGTTGGTTATTCCTTGAATAATAACATTTTTTTCTGGACGATTCAAGGTGTCTAGATCATAATTAGCTAATGTCCTTCCGCCGTCCACGCCGTTTATGGCAAGTAGAAAATTGTCTAAGAATCTGAAATTTTGGTCAGGGACCGGTTTTCGGCTCTAGTTGGTCGTAGAAACTTTTCAACCCGATCGGATTAAGTTTTTTTGCAATCTAGGTGTGTGGGGTATCATTTTCCATTAAATTCTGGACGCCAAATCCAATGAAAGGGTCCCAGAACGATTGGCGCCCTCTGGATGAGGTTATGGGTCAAAATGGGTATCTACCTACCCATTTTGAATGTGTTTTCGAGATTTCCGGTACCTAGGCGTGTGGGGTATCATTTTCCACTAAATTTTAAACCCTGAATCGATTAGAATGGGTCCAAGACACATCACACCCACTGTTTCCCCCATTTTCCCCATGTTGAAGAAATGAGTCTCCATGCGCCTGGTCCGAGGAATAACCAACCCGTGGAAAGAATTAGCAGCGTTTTAGCCGCAGGTGCCTGTGGGTTAAGGGCGGCACAAGTCCAACTTGATGAAGATTACATTCAATGGGGTGCAAAACTCACTTAGTAGTGTGTATGAGGTCTCAACAAGTCCATTCAGGTCACCACCGCTCTGTGGCCTGTCTCGAAGGATCTGCTCCCACAGAGGTTGCACGTACTGGAGGAGCTGAACAGGAAAAGTTTTAGGAAATTCAGCCGTTGACTTAATAAATAATAACACAATTTTAACCAAAAACCATGTATAATTATGGCGCCATTATACCTGAGGCCTCAAAAAGAACTTCAATTGGCCTACCTGGTAGTATCCGCAAGTAGCGAGAGCCCACCAAAACATCCATTTGACGATATAAAACGATTTGAACGCCGCCAGAAAGTCCATCCACAACTCCCGAAAACCGTACGTAAACTTGGACCAAAACGGGACCTTCAATTGATCCTAGAGAGGTAGAGATAAATCAATAACTACTTCATTATCATAAATCGAATAACTTTCTTAATAATAGTGACCAGAAAATGATGACTGCATCCTTACCCCAGTTTGTTGATCAATCAACACCGGGTTGAAATAAATAGATGTTTCAACTTGAGGAAGAAAAAGAGCCCAAATACCGGACAGCGTCAACGCTGAAAATTAAAATTAGCAATTAGGTGCGACACTCGTCTTTCTCCATTTGCTGGACAGATGATGGCGCTATCAAGATATTTTTTATATTAAATTAAGCAAGATATATTTATCGTAACGGGGAACAGGCCTGAGAAGAAGAGTATTAAAGCTTCTTGAGTTTATTTTAAATGTATTTCTTCTAAATGTAGTACCTACAAAGTATAGTAGACGTATCATGACGTCTAGATCACCAAACCCAAGTGTCAGTCCGTCATGAATAAACCTGAATTTGGTCAGAGAACATATTCTGGTTCAAGTTGGTCCTCGAAATTGTTCAGCCCGATCAGCCCAAATTCAAGGATTTTATGGGTAAAACGCTGCAAATTTTTTCGCAGGGGTTGGTTATTCCTCGGGCCAACAGCATGGCGACTCAGTCGAATCGATTCAGCGTTCAAAATTTAGTGGGAAATGATATCCCACACGCCAAGGTACCGGAACTATCGAAAAAACGTTCGAAATAGGTAGGTAGATACCCATTTTGACCCATAACCTCTTCCAGTGGGCACTAATCGTTCCGGGACCCCCTTCATTGGATTCAGCGTTCAAAATTTAGTCGACAATGATACCCCACACGCTAAAAAATGAAAAATGGAGATTCAATTTTACCCGTACCACCCCCAAGTTTGGGCTGATCGGGCCGAAATGTTTCGAGGATCAACTAAAGCCGGAAACGGGTCCCCGACCAAAATTTCAGATTTTTAGAAAATCGTCTACTACCAAAATCGGTGTGTACATTTGCATATTATGATCTGGGCAGCTCTAAACGCCCAGAAAAAAATGTAGGGCCATATCGGAGAGATTGACTTTTTGCATGAAAGCATATTATGTTGATGATTCTTGGAATAACCACAAAAAATTGGCTTTTCGAAAATCGATTTTTGGACCTAGGCATGTAGGTGTATGGTTTTCCTCTAAATTTTGGACGACGAATCGATTGGAATGGCCCCGGTCCAATTTTTCCCCACTGAAGCTGGGTATTTCGAATGAGTGTTTTTGAGATTTCTGGGTACCTAGGCGCGTGGGGTATCATTTTCCACTAACTTTTGGACTCAGAATTGATTAGAATGAGTCTGAAACACTCCACACTCACTCCTTTCCCCCATACTCTTGCTCCAAGTGATTATCATTGATTGTGGAATAATTTGCAGCATTTTGATCCGTATAGATCTTGAAACGCAAATTGTCAAATTTTGGCGCCAATCAGAGAAATGATTTTATAGGTTGAGTATTCGGGGATTGTTATGAATGAGAGTCCTCATACTCATGAAGGGCTCGTAATCAATTATCAGGTAATGAGATGCAAAGATGAGTAATTTTCAATTTAATTCAATTCCAGCCTTTTACCTCCGAATGTGACCCATTGAAGGGCGTAGTAGCTGACGCCCGATGACACCAGAATTTGAGATATGACTCCCGAAAGAGCCCTTCCGACCAAGTAAGCCGCCCGCGTGTATCCCGTGACTTCCTGGAAATGGCTCTTGTCCACTTTGGCGTATATGTAAGTGTAATAGGCGACCTCGCAGACGTAAAATAAGCCGTAGAGGACTTCCAGGATCTACCGAAGAGTTGAGGTAGTTACTGTAGTTAGATATAACAATTATCGAAACTAAATGAATATTTTCTTCAACGGCAATGCTCATTAGGCGATACAGGAAAATATTTCTTCTCTTACTTGCATGACAAAGAGGGAGCGACCGAAGATCAGCATCAAATAGGTGATTGAGCCTGACATGCTAAGAAGTAATATGATTGGTTTGTATCTGATTAGATCCGTGATGAGGAACACCAGGATACACATTGCCAGCATGGAATATGTCGAGACGGGGTAGATCTCCAGATACACCTAAAACATACATGGCTTGCTAGAGGGGTACCAAAATATACAAAACAAAACTGATCATTGTGTGTTACGAGTAGATTCGTAGCAACATGAAGTTTATTGGTCTGTGACTAATGATCATCGGAATCAAAACGCCTCGCATAACATGCCCCAAGTATGCGATTTTCCGCCTCTTCACGGTCAATAACAGTTCCCGCTTCAGGGAGTTTTGCTGTAGTCGTGCCTAGCAGTCCAGGGGATTCGCAGCATGCATCAGCCACATTTCAAAAGCCTCCAGCCGGTTTATGTCCTTGGCATTCAACGTACAGGTCTCCACACCGTACAAAAGTACCGACCAGATATAGCATTCAACACCTCGCTCGTTTGAACGTTAAGGGCCCACGACCATGCAAGAGAAAGCTACTCATGTCAGTGACGAATTCAGTCATGTTGTATGTAGCAGAGACATGGGCAGGCGCACTGTCTGTCGCACACTACCGGAAGCGTCTAATGGCGGTACAACGGCGAGGAGCACTATGGATAGTTAGTGCGTACAGAACGGTATCGGAGCCAGCTGTCCTTGTACTGGCTGGAGTCATCCCAATACATCTACTGGCTGCAAAAATAAAGCGGATTTATGATAGAAGAATGGAACCCTGGAAGGCGTAATAGTGATTAGGGAATAACGGGAAAAGACACTAAACGACTGGCAGACCATCTGGGACAATGAATCGAGAGGTCGATGGACAGCGAGATTAGTACCAGAAGTGAGAGGCTGGCTGGAGAGGCCACACGGCGAGGTAAGCTACTAACTCATGCAATTCCTCACAGGACAGGGTCTTTTCTATCAATACCTAGAACGGATGGGACTCGCACAGAGTCCAGGGTGCTTGCACTGCCCAGACACGGAGGACAGCGTGAAACATACCTTTTTCGACTGTGAGTTATGGCGTTTACAACGAGAACACCTCTGGTCAGAAATAGGTCTGAACTCACCATCTCCGGAAGAGTTAGTGAAACGAATGCTACCAAGCAAACAAGCATGGAAAACGGCAGAATATATAGTTTTCCTCAGAAGAAAGAACGAAGAAGAGAGAGCCCGGCAACAAGCCACACGGGCAGACGACTGAGACTGGCTCCAGGTCCAACCCGAAGTCATGTGATAAATAATACCAGGTTGGGCCATTGGGAGGGTGAGGTTTTAGTGGATTGGACTTCCACAAACTGGAGGAGGCCGACCCAAGTATCTAACCACGAGGCATTACACCTGGCCTCAAAAGATTTCCTCATCTTAATACAAAATTTAAAAAAAAAAAAAAAAAAAAAAAAAAAAAAAAAAAAAAAACACCTCGCCAGCGTAGTGAAAAACTGAGATCCCGGCGACATAAAATGCTGCATGTTGTTAAATGCTGATCTCGCTATTTTGATCCGACCACGTGACTCCCCCTCCAATGACCACGTCTCCAACACCCACTGGCCCAAGTAACTCGAAACGTGGTACCTGCTCGATGACCTGGCCGTCGACTTGCAGCCTCACACCACTGTTAGGGGTTTTCCATTAACGACCATCGATTTCGTTTTCGCTATGTTAATAGTTAAGCCAGAGCGTCTACCAACTATTGCCACTCTATCTAGGAGGACCAGAAGTTCTCCTTCAGACTGAGCGAGGAGCACCATGTCATCAGCATATCGCAGGTCCGATATAGGCAATCCATTGACCTAATATACCTGCGCTGGACTGTTCCTGAGGCCATGTGGCCCATTACAGTCTATCCTCGTCTTCATTTATGCGCCAGATCATCTGGGAGCCCTGCTCTTTTGACTTCCCCGTATATCAGGCACCCCACCCTCTTCCGGCGTTTGCCTGCCAGTGGCAGCCCAGGATGGACCATGTGGAGGTGCCGGGTTTTGCAAGGGGCCTCTATTTCTCTTCTCTGCTCTGCCAAGCCTCTGTGGCATTCTATGAGCTATAGGGTGGGGGTGGCTGTGGAGCTGCTGGGACTCAGTGCTTCACGTGGTGGTGTGCGGCACTTGCTCGCCACTTTACTGGGCATCACTGAACCTACAGGCATTTTGTTGGGGTACCTAAATAGGAAAACACCCCACCTGTGTCCTCCACTCCAGCTCTTTCTTCACCCATTTTCATTGTGCTCCACAGTCCTGCGAAAGGAGTCTTTTGCAAAAACGTCTGAGGCAGGGCGAGTACTGGAATATTCCTCCCCTGCCTGGATAAAATGCCTAAAATTTATCTTTACCTAGCTTAATAAGATTATCACAGGCGTATATATATCACTTTTTTTAAAATCTAGGTCGGGGAAGAGAGTGCTTTATATTCCTCCTTCCCCTGAGGCTTAAGTCTAGACTAACCCTGAGCACACCCACCACCTGGCCGGTAGGGAGGGGGAAGAATCCTTGCCAGCCAGCCGAGCCCACCCTTCCTAAAGTGGCTCTCCCTCTACCTCAAGACGTCAACTCCTTCGCCTCTTAGCGCAGCCCAGGCCAACGCGAACCGTCTGAATTCCCCAAATTTCTGTTGTGTGCTTATCAACTCAGACAGCTTGCCCTGCGTGTTGGCCCAGGACTGCAGTTGAATTCTGGCGGCGTCGTGCAGGGGGCAGTTCCTGATGGCATGCTCTACAGTTTCTTCCAAGGCACCACATGGGCAGGATGGGTGTTCTCTCCCACGGAAGAAATGGAGCTTTGCGCTGAAGTTGCTGTGGCCCGTCATTAGCTGGGTTACTTCATAACCTGGTTCCAAGTACCCCATTGCCAATCGGTTCCTAATGTTTGGGAGGAATCCGTAGGTGTCGGCCCTTATCGGAGTTGTCCCAACGATGCTGCCACTGGTTGAGGACCCAATTCTCAATGGCAGTCGTCTTGGCAGCGACACTTGTCTACCTGCCTATGAATTCTCCAAGTTCAGGATGGACTTGCGCACATCTTTCTCCTTCACGTCAACCAATTATATGCTGCACCGCCCCCTCCTCCGTCTCCTTGCTTTCAGGTCAGGCATACCTCGTGACAACATTGACTATGTATCGCCTCTCCTGTTCTGCTGACCGACGCACCATCGTGGATATGGTTTCCCCCAGCGGTCTGTTCTCTGGGCGTATTGACTCGCCATCTCTCCTTGCTCATACTGGTCTGCGGGTCCCAAGACCAGGCTCCACGTCAACCAATTATATGCTGCACCGTCCCCTCAGTCGTCTGCCCCGCATTGCCAACCATCTGCTCGCTGCTGCAGATATGGATCTACTCACCCTCCCCCTTCCACCCTCAAGTGGCGCTTGCTAGATGCTTTGCTTACCCCCCGTTGACACTGCGATTCCGGTCCTTCACAAAATTTTGAACTTTTTGTGGTTACTCATTGTGTTTCTTCTTACTCCTACCAATGTTGATTTGACCAATATTCAGTAAACTGGGCTCGTTCCCGTGTAACATAAATGAATAAACAAATGGTAAACAAAAATCGTAGCCATCCTCTTTACCTGCTCATCAGTGAAATTCATGGGCGGATTCGTAAGATATTTGGTGATGAAGGGCTCCGAAGGACGTGTCTCCTTCAAAACTCCAAACACGCACAGCTGTAAGGTGATTCTCACCCAAAGTTCCATCTCTGGAGCGGCAATGTGAAATCACTTAGGAACAAGAGCCGCTGCCTGGAGATCTGAAACGAGAAAAAATATGTATTTTAATGAGTGAGCACTTCACCAAGTCCGAACCCCTATAATAAAGGAAATGTTTCAAATTGGGGGAGAGAATCGGTTCGTTAAAACAAATTTATTGTGATTTATCGGCTATGTGCTGGTTATTTTCAGTCTTTCCAATATTGATAAGAAATAGTAAAACAAACCAGGAGCATGGGGACTCATTCTAATCGATTCAGCGTCCAAAATTTAGTGGAAAATGATACCCCACTCGCCTAGATCGCCCAAAATCTCGAAAATCCATTTTTCAAAAAACACATTTTGACTCCTACCTCGCCCAAATTTGGTCCGATCTGTCTGAAAATTTTCGAGGACCAACTAGAGCCAAAAACGGGTCCCTTACTCAAATTTCAGGTTTTAAAAAAAAAATTCTGCTACAAACTACTATATCTTCTACCGGCCTGGACGGCGGACGGAAGCTAATTTTGATCTAGACACCTTGAAACGCCCAGAAAAAAAAAAAAAATTCGGACCGAATAGGAGAAATTTACTTTTTGCATGAAAACATAGATTTATTATTTAATAAATAACCAACCAAAAAACGCGGATCGACACCAGTCCGGCAGTCGTCAGCCCAAGGTATCTTTTTAGATACCTACTATCACTTTTTCCACAAAAAGAAAAAAAGCGAAAAAAAATCATTTTCCACACATTTTTTCCCCTGCAGTATGACTGGATGTCTTCAAAGCTATTTCAGAAACAATGTAGGAGTTAACAGGAAATAAATTTCATATTTAATATTTATGAAAATTTCGGCCAAAAACACTTACCGGTCCGCGGTAGGTTCTTATCACTGGTATCAATTGGACGTTCGTTCTCTTTTTCTATTTTGTTGAGGTAAAGTGCGTACTATGAGAGAGGAAAGGGCAACCTCCAGTTCTGGTAAATCGACGACAAATGCACTTCCAAAAAGATGTCTTGGATTAGGGGTCAACACAGGGTCCTAAATGCCTCAATGCAGGTCCTGGACTATAATTTGTAAAGAAATGTGAAGTATTAATAAAGCTATTCGCTCTTATTAGGGTTGATCATCGAATGGAAAACATCGATGTTCGCCATCGCTACCACCATCGAGACAAAACATCGATAGTCAAAAACATCGGCTTGTTACCATCGATGTAATATGGGCTGTGTGTTTCCTCAATAGGTTGGTGCATCCTCTGGCAGACGGGCATGGCCCATTGCCATACCGTGTATTAAGACAAATGCGAATTTATTATTGTTGTTCAATTCAAATAAACACGTTTTCTATCTTCTATCTATCTATCTTATCAACCCAATGTTAGCTAATACAAAATCAGTAAAAAGTAGGTACCACCATTTAGCCATAAAATTGTTGTGGCAATGAACATAGAAACAATAATTTGGCTGCCTACTTCCCCTCTCATGGAATAAGGATATATATACTAATAGATATATATACACTTATTCCATGTTCCCCTCCAACATTATATGGCTTTTTGACATTACCTGCCCCGCCTTTGAGAAGAGATGTTTGCATGGGACCAAAGACTGAACTGACGTCAAGTGATCAACGGCGATTTACGATAGAAGCGGATTATGAAGACTTCATTTTCAATTGGCAACAATGAAAACCCTGCTAGCAATAGCAATAGCAAGGTCACGCTCATGTTGAAAGCTTGCAGTACAGCTGTGCTGAGGACTGTCAAGTTGGTAGGTAGGTAGCGACCCTAAATCCTGGTACATGATGGACTCGATAGGGAGAAGATTTTAATAATGTTCAGCTTTTAGAGAGAAAGATAATCTATTTTTCTATCCGGCAACCAAAATCTGTTCAAATAACTGAAGTAGGTAGTAAGTTTTTCCAACATCAATGCCGATGATCAAACCTTCAACCATCGATAATGGATAAACATCGAACCTTCTTCATCGATGTTTGGCAAACATCGTTCGTTTTGAGGCGGATAATGAACATTCGACTTGCTGCTTGCAGAGCTGCAATCTTATCAAATCAACTCCAAGGCTACCTCTACAGTTTATTGGGGGTTTAACTCAAGTTGTTTGTGCTCTACAAAAATGTGACAATAATTACCTACTAACGCAAGATTTACAAAACACATTCAATTTATAAATTAAAATTCAATGAACCTGAACGACCATTCGATCAATCAATTTGTAAACGCAAATAAGCGAGAGATAGCAATTAATTAGCTTTGTTAAATAAATATATGAGGCGGATTGCATCTCTTTCCCAGCTTGGTGAATACTATCGTGAATAAATCCGGGTTGGGCAAACAGAATTCATCGATAATCGATCATAATCGAAACAGATGATCCTGAATATGTACATGAAAAATTAGTGATATAAAATATGTAAAGACACAACACGTACCCACGCGCGGTGCGATGATAAAAAAAAGTGATCCTCATGTGGGGGGGGGAGGTATTCGAATAAATAAACACTAGCAACGTTAGCGTGAACAAAGGAGTTGAGGCTGTTGTTCATGTGGAATAATACCTAATAGCAGGAGACTCTTGTCCATGCTGTTATTGGATCTGTCGACTGTCGATGCTTACTTAATTACAGAAATCCCTGATAAGTGGTTAATCAGCACGTGGCATCTATGGATTGTAAGTCCAGGCTGATAGAAGTAACCTTCATCGAACCACGATACTTGGGTTGATTACCTAGCATCAATAGAACCCACTAGTTGAAACTAATAGCATTTCTAGTACATGAGGTGTCCTATGATTGGAGTAACTAATATTCATGAAGAGTACCTGGAAAATGCGCGTGCGCTTAGAGCCGGAATCCGCGATTCTTCGTTCTTCCAGGCACTATATTTATACAAGTAGGGCAAAGGGCCAAAAGGTTGTCCACTTGAGCAGTTTATTGAACAACGACTTGGTTAGAGTGATGTCATATTTATAATAAGTTATTATTTTTTTGTTCTACCTTTGTGAATGATATCACAATCCTAGCGGTTGGAACCAAAGAGAAGCAATTATTGACCTAAACCAATTCGTCAGAATGGATAGCAGAATAGAAAATTAAAACGCTGCAAATTCTTACACAGGGGTTGGTTATTCCTCGGACCAGGCGCATGGAGACTCATTTCTTCAACATGGGGGAAATGGGGAAACAGTGGGTGCGGCGGGTTCCAGACCTATTCCAATCGATTCAGGATCCAGAATTTAGTAGAAAATGATACCCCACACGCCCAGGTACCGGAAATCTCGAAAACGCATATTCAAAATGGGTAATATATACCCAATTTGACCCATAACTTTTTCCAGTGGGTGCCAATCGTTCTGGGACCCATTTCATTTGATTCAGCGTCCAAAATTTAGTGGAAAATGATACCCCACACGCCTAGATCGCCAAAAATCTCGAAAATCCATTTTTCAAAAAACACATTTTTGCCCCTACCCCGCCCAAATTTGGTCCGATCGGGCTGAAAAGCTTGGAGGACCGTCCTAGGCCGGGAGCAGACCCTTGACCCAAATTTCAGATTTTTAGAAAATTTTCTACTACCAAAAACGGCGTGGACGGCGGACGGCGTACGGCGGACGGACATTGACCTTTTTGGTTGGTTATTCCTTGAATAATCAACCTATGTTTTCATGCAAATGGTCAACCTCTCCGATTCGGCTCAAAATTTTTTTCTGGACGTTTCATGGTGTCTAGATCAAAAGAGGTCAATGTCCGTCCGCCGTCCACGCCGTTTTTGGTAGTAGAAAATTTTCTAAAAATCTGAAATTTGGGTCAGGGGTCTGTAACCGGCCTGGGACGGTCCTCCAAGCTTTTCAGCCCGATCGGACCGAATTTGGGTGGGGTAGGGGTCAAAATGTGTTTTTTGAAAAATGGATTTTCGAGATTTTGGGCGATCTAGGCGAGTGGGGTATCATTTTCCACTAAATTTTGGACGCTGAATCAAATGAAATGGGTCTCAGGACGATTGGCACCCACTGGAAGAAGTTATGGGTCAAATTGGGTATACATCACCCATTTTAAATATGTGTTTATGAGATTTCTGGTACCTGGGCGTGTGGGGTATCATTTTCCACTAAATCATGGACACTGAATCGATTGGAATGGGTCTGGGACCCGCCGCACCCACCATTTTCCCCATTTCCCCCATGTTTTTAAATATGTTTCCATGCGCCTGGTCTGACGAATAACCAACCCCTGTGTAAGAATTTGCAGCGTTTTGATCTAGACACCTTGAAACGTCCAGAAAAAAATTTTGAGCCGAATCGGAGAGGTTGACCATTTGCATGAAAACATAGGTTGATTATTCAAGGAATAACCAACCAAAATGGGGGAGAAAGTGGGTGTGGCGGGTCCCAGACCCATTCCAATCGATTCAGGGTACCAGAAATCTCGAAAACAAATTCAAAATTGGTAGACAGACACCCATTTTACCCATGACTTCTCCCGCTGGGCACCAATCGTTCCGGAACCCATCTCATGGGGTTCAGCGTCCAAAATGATACCCCACACACCTAGATTGCCGAAAATTCATTTTTCGAAATATACATCTCCCCCCCCTTACCAATGATCTGACGCGCCTAGAAAAGCTTGTTACCTACCAACTAAAGGTACCTACTACCTACCAACTGATTTCACTTATACTCACCAATAGAAATATGAAGAGGATGACTTCGGAACAATTTTACATGGTGGCTTTGACTGATGAGCCAATGATCAAGGAAATGGGGGGAGAGGGTGCTTAAGAATATGAGTGAAGGGGAATTTAAAGAAAATGTGGTTTCATGGTGAAAAATGTGGTGGCGGTTTCATATAAAGTTTTGAAATTGGTAGTTGAATACTTGATATACAAAATGTTCAAACATATTTTGCTGAAAAGAATCTTGAATATACGTCCTCCATTTGGATCTTCTATCTTCCCCCCATGTCAACCATTCTAGTTTCTTTATCAGGTAAGCCTAACCTAGAAGTTCATGTTGCTTGGCGTCGACAACCTCATGAGGAGACAGAAGAGAAATAAGTTACATGAACTGGCGCCGTGAATGTATTTCAAATAATAATGTATCTGTTTTGTATGAACTTTACTTTGAAGTAATTAAGTTTTTAGAAATCCGTTACTTATTGGCCACACAAAGTTTAGAGTAACTTACAAATATAAAACAAAATTTTAAAAAATGCTGCAATTTCTTTTACAGGGGTAAGTTATTCCTCAGTCCGGGGGCATGAAGACTCATTTCTTCAACATGGAATTGTGGGTGGGGCGGGTACCGTACCCATTCCAATTGATTCAGGGTCCAAAATTTAGTGGAAAATGATACCCCACACGCATAGGTACCAGAAATCTCGAAAACACACATTCAAAATGGGTAGGCAAGTACCCATTTTGAACCATAACCTGATCCAGAGGGCGCCAATCGTTCCAGGACTAATTTCATTGGATTCAGCGTCCAAAATTTAGTGGGAAAGGATACCCCACACGCCTAGGTGGCAGAAATCTCAAAAATCCATTTTTCGAAAGAAACATTTTGAACCCCTACCCCGCCCAAATTTGGTCCGATCGGGCTGAAAGGTTTTGTGGACCAACTAGAGCTGGAAATGGGTCCCTGACCCAAATTTCAGATTTTTAGACAATTTTCTACCACCAACAACGGCGTGGACGGCGGACGGACATTTGCTAATTTTGATCATGAAACGCCCAGAAATTGTTTTTGGGCCTAATCGGAGAGATTGACATTTTATTATTCAAGGAATCACCAACCAAAAAAGTAACTCCCCATTCTGAGACCAATTTAATCAATAGGTACACATTGTCAGGATGGAGGGCATCACTACTTCAAACTGGCACAATAATCCACAGGACAGGAGAATCCACTCATTACAGGGGGTGGTCCATTGCATTCACAGTTGCTATAAACTGGCATCGTCCTCGTGCCAACTACTCCCCAGGGGAGCATCATGTGCAACCTGAATCGACAGCCAAAAAGAACCAAAGTTGCTTCTGACATTTAAACGCAGGATCGAGTTTCAGCACCAATTGTCTTCCGCGTCAGCATTTTCTTGACCGATTTCGCCTCTGCTTTCTTCTTCCACGAGCTGAGGCACTCGATTTCGAAAAGTCGCATTTCCGCGGTGAACTCGTCGAGGAGAGCCGGTTGAAGGAGATTTTCCGCCTGGTCTCTGATATTGGCGATGTTATCTTTGGGTTTCCCGATCGAGTACTCAAAGCGAATCCAGCGCATCCAAACGGCCGTGTCGTTGGAGCCGAACTGCTCCGTGCTCAACATATGACACATACGAAGCGCTCGGACGTTGAGTTTGACTTGGTAATTCTCCAATTCCAGCATCTTATCGTGAAGAGCCATCGAATAGGGAGGCACCGTGCCAATTTCCTTGTACAACTCCCTCCCGTGGAGCATCCCTTTGGACAAAGTGGTCCACTCTAAATACAGCGGTTTCATCTGAACAGCAACGCCACTCGTCTCTGTCACAGCTTCCCTGAACAGCTTATCCACAATTTCCGGCTTCACGCACTGATAGTATCTCAACATGAACGTCCATATCGTCATAGACGCTTGCGGGTTTTTCTTACAATGACTCAAACTGTCTTTGAAATACTTCCACGCACCCAGTTCATCCCCAACAGACAACTTGCTGGAAATGATTTTGACCCACAACGTCGCCGAAGTGGGCAGCATCCCTGCAGCAATCTCCAACAGCTTCAATTTCCTTTCTTCATCCTTCTGCAGCTCGCACCAAATCAAATAATATTTTTCCGTGAGTTGCTTCTCAGCATGAGCCGCCATAAGTGCTTTTATAACGCAGTTTTTTCTAAAGTTGGGCAAAATATCAGCTTTGTCTTTTTGGATTAGGAGCATACGGTCGATATACAAACTCCACATCGACTGGGTGTTCAAATGCTCCCCCACAGCCGTCTTGTATATGTCAATCAGCTCTTCAATAGTCGTCTTATAATAATTCGGTTCCTTGCCAGTGACCTGCAGCTCTTCGGATTTTACGCACGCGAGAGTTTCCCAAGTAATTTCTTCTTTGGGAAACCTCTTCCTCAAGTCGTCTCTTATCTTGCTCTCCAGTGGAACAGCATACGGAAGCCCTTTAACAGAATAGAACAAATCCACAAAGAAATGCACTGGACAAGGAACGGACGACTCAGCAGAATGGATTTTAGTCCGAGCAGCGTCGTAAACGTACTCAAGTGCTCGACGAAAATCCGGATTTTTGATCAACTCGTTCTTATCTTCAGAATTCTCATACTTCATCCGGCAGACAGCCAACTCCATCAAGAATGCTTCTTTGTACAATTCCTGCGAGTCAATATGAGCTCTTATTCCACTCCACAAATACTCCCTTGCTTGGCTCAAATTGTTCAGTTCTTCTCGAGCTATTCTCGAAGCAATAATGTAAGCAATCGGTTTGTCTTTGTGTATTCTAAGCAGACTTTCAACCACCCGCAGCAGAGACACGGAGTCTTTCATTTCACGACAAAAAGTGATGTACAAAACGAAGAATTTAATTTGATCGGGGTAATTTGCAACCAAGGTTTTAAACAGTCGGTTTAACAAGTTTCCAGACGAGTAGATCACCGTGTTTTTGGTTTTCACCATCGCTTCTTCCACTTTTTTCTCCCTAACCACAGCCAATAGATCCAATTCGTAACGCACATATTGGAGGATGTCTTCACAAGTGGTGTTTTCTCTGGTGAGCAACTTTTCGTAAAACTTTCGGTGGTTTTTGATTGCTTTGATTTCGTTGTCGTCGAATACTTTAAGTTGTTGGACAACTTTTATTTGGGCTGTCAACGACGGGACGAGAGCTTCAAAATCGATGGCAACCATACTGACTACTGTTGAGATCACAAGGGACAACTATTCATCGTAACATTCATACTATCCACCATTATACGCCCCGATGTTCACCAACATTACGTTTACGCATAGATGCATTCCCTTCTACGATGTTATCACATCATAGTTATCACTAATATACAGATAACTCGGCCAAAACACCGCAGTCAGTCCTCAGGGCAAACTTTACACTTCGACATGGAAGAAAAACCTCCTTTTTTCCTTGAACTTCCACAGAGATAAACACAAACTTCGATACACAGAATAGAAATAAACTGTTGCTTCGATCTTGGGCGACCACCGAGCACCGACAAACTCCGATGTTTTGATTCTTGCGTCTACGAGGAGCAACCACGGGGCAATTTCAGTGCGCTCTAGCGGTAGTTGAAGTAAGCTCCTGCACTACTAGTCTTCCCTGTTTCCATCCTTTTTTCTTCCTTTCTTCTTAGTTTTGGTTAGTTATTCCTTGAATGATCAATCCATGGTTTCTGCCAAACTGTCAATTTCTCTCCGATTCGGCCCAAAAACATTTTCTGGGCGTTTCAAGGTGTCTAAATGGAATTTAGCAAATGTCCGTCCGCCGTCCACGCCGACATTGATTCTAAAACTCTGAAATTTTGGCGATCTAGGCGTGTGGGGTATCATTTTCTACTAAATTTTGGACGCTGAGTCCAATGGAATGGGTCCCGGAACGATTGGCGCCCTCTGGGTGAGGTTATGGGTCAAAATGGGTACCTATCTACCCATTTTGAATATGTGTTTTCGGGATTTCTAGTACCTAGGCGTGTGGGGTATCATTTCCCACTAAATTTGGACCCTGAATCGATTGGAGTTGGCTCGGGACCCGCCACACCCACTTTTTCCCCATTTTCCCTTGTTGAAGAAACGGGTCTCCATGCGCCAGAAAATTCGCAGCGTTTTTCCTGTGAAAGTATGACTATCTGGGTATTATAGGATTTATTAGCTTTACCAAATCAGTACAATCAATTACTGTTTCTGGTAAATACTTAAATAAACAAAAAAAATCGTAATAATTCAAGTAACGAAAATCAACCCCACATTTAACCACTATTAGGGAAAAACAAAGGGACGGCAATAAAGTTGACTTTTTCACGATTAAGTATGTCTTTTTCGCCCCCCACTATTGCTTCATAAACCTTGTAATTGTGCTCAGTGTGCAATATGTTTCTCTACGCCAATTCAAGAAAGTGAGTCACAATTAATAGAAGAGCTCACCCCATGGGTTATGCCTCACCCCCGTTGCAAGCAGCAAGGAGACAGCCATTAAGGCCAGAATGACCAGTCACTCAGCCAATCACTCAGCAGGGCTTAGATGGGGATTAGGAGTAGTAAACTGCTCCCCTCCTAAGTACCGAATTTCGGTAATTCGTGCATTCTAGCTTGCATTACCATTTAAGCAGAGTGTTGCCCGAGATTCCATCTCAACTCCCAGAGCCGGTCCATGTTGGTACGCTCTGAATGAGTGTATGCAGCACACGCATCCCCTTATTGGCACCACACCATCCACCATCATAGGCCGGGTACACACGTTGAGGATTCCGGAGAGGATTCCTCGTTGATCGATTCCTCTCCGGCCGACGGACCGTGTGGACGGGTCGAGGCCTTCAGTTGAGGCGGACCGAACAGGCCGCCAGGCCTTTCCAATTTTTGGAAAGGCCACCTGAGGCCGGGGTTCCGGTTCCCGGAATTGAACCCCTTCCTTCACGTGTGGATGAGGTGATCGGTTGTAGGTATCGCTCGAGTATCGTCCCAGTGGTCGTAGCTCCTCGTTAATTTTTTCACAGTTTTCCTCGAAAGGCCTCTCGCTTGTCGAAACCTCTGGCCGAAGCATCCTGGTTTTCCCGTACGTGTGGATGCTCCGTCCGGCTCCGGCCGCCTCAGAGGTTTTCCTCAGAGGAATCCCTCTTCGGAATCCTCTCCGGAATCCTCAACGTGTGTACCCGGCCATAGGGTGAGGCCCGCAGGCATCAGTCAGAGTTGCCAGACAACTTCGGCCTTCGGCTGGTTTTTCCCACTGAGGCCCTAAAAAATCCCCACTCAAGGCACGAATATTCCCACTTCTTTTTTCCTCTTACTTTTTTTATATTTTTTTAAAAGCTTCAATGTTCTTCTCATCAGTGTCTTTATCGACCAGACTGGTTCGATGTCGATACTGCAGATTTTCTTTCGATACTAGTATAATGTCGGATGATTCGATACCAATACGAGTAGTATCGAAACAAAAGTATCGATACCTACCCATATCGGTAGTATTGGAATGTCCCTATTTGTACCGTTCAGTCTCGTTTTGTTTCTACATCTGGTACAATGCAGTCTCACTTTGTGTCAACATATGCTCTGCCTCTGATCAAGACACGTCCAAAAATGATTGAAATTGGACTCGTCCCAACTCGTCAAGTCACCATCACGTTGCGCTCACAGAAAATGAAGTATGCTGGAATTGCTTCAACTCATATGGAATTCCATTCACTTCTCAATTTGCTACGTTCCATATTTGACCGTGCCTTTCAAGGAGAAAGTTTGCATACATTTTCATCAGGTGTGTCTGTCAAACTACACAAGAAACGCTACATGAAACTTGCTAGTTTCATTTATAATGATACAGTATTGTTTAACTTCGATTGCATGAAATGAAAATGTTGGTTTCATTTTCAGACGCTGTACAAGATAATATTCGGGTGCTAGAACAGAATGTTGACAATTTGCTAGCACTCGTTTCTGGGGATATTGTGACATGTAGATTCTAATGATATACTGTTTAATACTGTAAAATCTACAGTAAAACTGAAGATTTTAAAATCTACAGTAAAACTGAACTTGAACTGTGCTATTAGGTGCCCACCCGCTGTTATCACTTGACCTTCCTACACGTTTCGATATATCGATTTTTGAAAATGTATCGTTCTGGTGCACTTGGGTCCCCTTCTTCCCTCTGCGCCCGCCTAGTTTTTCCCCGTATTCAGAATTTTTCTAACTGTACCTATTTCCACGTTGTAATACGCCCCCGAGTTAAATACACAACAAAATGTTCAAATATGTTGCAGAAAAAATGTTTTAGGTTATGTAACCTCCACTCCTAAATTCGAAATATCGAGGGAACTAAGTTCTTTCCTTCGATATATCGAATCTAGTGATAACAGCGGGTGGGCACCTAATAGCGCAGTTTTACCGTAGATTTTAATTATTTGTTAAATGCACAATCGAAATAAATACACCAATGTAACAAACGTATTTGTTTTTGTTACAATTCACCCTTTGAGAATGGTAGTAGCAATAATGGAGATGGACAAGTGTGTGAGATTTGATGATCTACCAATTAAAACATGTTGGGAGATGTTTGCTCGTGACAATGCCCGCTTTAAACAGAACACGGGTTGGTTATTCCTCGGACCAGGCGCATGGAGACTCATTCCTTCCACATGGGGGAAACAGTGGGTGCGGCGGGTCCCAGACCCATTCCAATCGATTCAGGGTCCAAAATTTAGTGGAAAATGATACCCCACACGCCTAGGTACCGGAAATCTCGAAAACATATTCAAAATGGGTAATATATACCCAATTGGACCCATAACTTCTTCCAGTGGGTGCCGATCGTCCCAGGACCAATCTCATTGGATTCAGCGTCCAAAATATAATGGAAAATGGTACCCCACACGCCTAGATCGCCAAAAATCTAGAAAATCCATTTTTTGAAATACACATTTTGACTCCTACCCCGCCCAAATTTGGTCCGATCGGGCTGAAAATTTTTGAGGACCAACTGAAGCCGGGAACGGACCCCTGACCCAATCATTATTCATTCATGTAATGATTATTCAAGGAATAACCAACCACCAGGGAGTGATTGTTACCATATTGTGATGGTTACTACTGAGAACCCTCCCATCATCCTACTTCTACTACATGCCGGTTTCTAGCCCTTCAAAAATTATTCATATGTTTTACCCCACCCTGTATATTCCATTATAGCAATCGCTTGCTAGCACACTCAAATTGAAATGTTACGAAATACACTTTTTTCCGTTATTGTAATTCTGTATTAGCTTCGAATTCCAGTATAACACGCTTGCTGATACGTTGCATCAGCCCAGATTGATGGCAGATACATCCCATACAAACCATCTAACGCGATACCTTCAATTTTGACAGTTCAATGTTACGATTATTGGCAATATTTTAGAATTCTTTCATTTGTGTGGATTAGACGTCTGAAAAAAAACAAAGGAACAGTAAATCAGAGACAACTTCAACACAGCGTAAGCGCTTTTAATAATAAAATAATAAATGGTAGGTACTTATGTGTAATATTATGGCGTGTACAATCACATCATGACACAGGTGTAGCCAAAGTAAACCAAATAAGCACATTCGAGGAGAAACATGAATTTGGTCCATGACACCTGGAACTACGCACCTGGAAAAAGTTATTACAAGGGAAATACGACGTTCTAGAATTCTAGATGTTGGTAATTCTTAACCAGATAATCACAATCAGTTAGGTATTCCACTTGGTTTTCCATGACGGAAATAAATGCCTCGTTTAGGGAGATAATAGTCGTTGATGCTATGTTAGTCTATATTTCCGCATAAATAATATTACGTGTTAATCAAATAAATAAACTATAATCTTGAAGCTTTTGAAGCACAATAACAAAGAAACATAGAAATAACAAATGCTCTGTTGCACAGTTGTGGGGCTAATTAAGAGGAATATGCTTGAAGATACGAGATTCTCGTTTTCTCTCAGAATCAAAATTACAAAAAGGACGGTGGTTATTAAATAATTAAACGGTGAGAATAGAAAAAAAAACGTTGTTTTGATTACAGTCGACTTGTGGGCGCCGACTCGAACAGTTTCACTGCTCTTTTTCTCTGGTGATCTCATGTTGAAGATCGTACCAAACTGTGGTCGCCTTGGTTAGATCTAATTCAGCGAGATACACGATCACCTGACCCAGGACAGGGCTTTTCCAAGTTTTCTGAGTAAGCACGGTGACTTCAAGGTGTCGGTTACTCAGTTCTCCTTGAGACATGACGTATTCGAACGTTTCATCGTAAACTGGATTGCAGTTGTCCTTGATCGTCTACACATTAAAACATAAAACATTCAATTGGAGAAACATGAGTTTGTAAAGAACGCGATATAAGGCATGCTGAGTTCGGGAAAAAACGCTGCAAATTCTCTCACAGGGGTTGGTTATTCCTCGAACCAGGGGCCAGGGGCTTACTCTAATCGATTCAGCGTCCAAAATTTAGTGGAAAATGATACCCCACACGCCCAGGTATCAGAAATCTCAAAAACATATTCAAAATAGGTGGATAGATACCCATTTTGACACATAGCCTCTTCCGGTGGGCGCCAATCGTTCCGGGACCCATTTTATTGGATTCAGCGTCCAAAAGTTAGTGGAAAATGATACCCCACACGCCTAAATTGCAAAAAATCTCAAAAATCCATTTCTCGAAATTCACATTTTGACCCCTACCCCGCCCAAATTTGATTCGATCAGGCTGAAAAGTTTCGAGGACCATTCAGAGCCGGGAACGGACCCCTGACCCAAATTTCAGCCCGATCGAACCAAGTTTGGGGGGATAGAGGTCAAAATGTGTTTTTTGAAAAAAGGATTTTCGAGATTTTTTCCACTAAATTTTGGACCCTGAATCCAATGAAATGGGTCCCAGAACGATTGGCGCCCTCTAAATGAGGTTATGGGTCAAAATTGGCATCTATCTACCCATTTAAAATGTGTGTTTTCGAGATTTCTGGTACCTAGGCGTGTGGGGTATAATTTTCCACTAAATTTTGGACCCCAAATTGATTGGAGTGAGTCCCCATGCTCCTGGTCCAAGAAATAACCAACCCCTGTGATTTTTCGATTACCTTCTCTGCAGTAGAATCCTAAATGGGGCTCTTCACAGTTGTATGCCAAGAGCTATTTAAATATTTCAACGATTCCGGAGGCTAAACAGAGGCCTAAATGTAGCGTGTCCGCAATAGTTCAAGTCTTTTTGGGACATTTAAATTTCTAATTTTGTTGTAGTGTTATAATACCGTTCTAATAAGACCAATACAACGTACGCCTACAGATTTCGTCTAAAAATTGTATTTTGGACTTTTTTTAAAAAATAATATCTGCTAATAGAGTTGATACGATGGTAAATTTCATCAACTTTTTACTCTTAATAACTTTTCAAATTAATATAACCCGTTCCCCACTTTCATCAGTGGGACACGATGCGCTGGCGCCCGACTCAACTATTGAGACATTATTATGAAAAATGAGCATACTTCTGTCTTCCGCTTGGTTTCCTTGGATCGGTCCGGGAGAAGATACAATTTAACATACGGATCCGGTATGTTGCTTGGATCCTTCAATGGAAGATTCCTAGAACCGAAAGGAAAGCAATATTAACAGCCCATGATGGAATCGATCAAATGAAATGTATCCAGTATCCTTTTTCATGGAATACTTTGGTGGATTGGCAGTTCTCTTCCAACAAGTTTATGTGAATATGAAGAATCATTCTTTCGGAAATGCATGTTTGTGAAGCTCTGGATCCAACGGACTTGAGCTCACATGGGTTAAGGCCCCCATACACGACGGAGCAATTCGGCTCGGAGCCAAGCCAACGAGTCCATTTGGCTCCGGGCCAAATTTTGAGGGACACACACGGCCGAGCCAGTCCAGTCTGGTTGCCGAGCCAGATGTGAACCCAGCTGTTTATCGCCTTTCATGAAAAACTTGTTGTATCCGGGAAAAGTGCTTGAATTGGTTGGTTCACTTGTTTCACCTATGAATAACCAGGAGTTGTTGAATTTAGCAGCCGTTGCCGTTTGCATTTATATTAAGAAGAAGAATAAACGAAAAAGGGTATGGCAGAAAGAATGGTTATCGGCTAGAAACCAAATAACGCATGTCCGGTTGATTGAACACCTCACCCATGAACCCGCGGACTGGCGTAATTACCCCAGGATCAATGAGGCAACATACAATATGCTGCTCAATATGGTGACACCCATGATCCAAAGGCAGGACACGAATATGAGGCAAGCCATCACGCCTCATGAAAGATTGACTGCAACGCTTCGGTATTTAGCAAGTGGCTGCACTTATGAAAAACTGAAATTCACCACAGCTATTTCTTTTTTTATAAGATATAAATCATAATAATATAAAGTCAATAATAAAATAGACAATATAAAATCATTGTCAGTGTTGTAGGCTGAAGGAGTGACATCATCGATCAGCTTGTTGTTATAGCGATAAGCCGAACACGGCCGAGCCACTATTTGGCCCGAGTCCATTTGGCTTCGAGAATCCCCACACACGGACGGTCCAAAGTTTGGCTCGGTGGCTCGGCTCCGTGGATTTTGGATCGTCCGAAAATCCAGCATTTTTTCGCCGTGCCACTTTCCTTCCCATAACGAAAGAGTTTGGCTCGGCGTGGGGCCATTTGGCCCGTTGGCTCCGTCATGTATGGGGGCCTTCAGCCAACAGAAAAGAGGATTTGGAAGACAAGAAAAGTAATACTGACGCTATTTTATGCACTATGACAACCAGCCTTTGCCTCTGAACGCTGTATCGCAGGGTGAGTTGAATTTTGCCCAACTCCCCTCCATTGAGAGACCTGAAACAAGCAAGGTCAACGTGGTATTTACTATAATATGGTATAGGTGTCTACTACTCGGGGTGTAGATTTTTTATTTACGCTTTTTTAGAGGAAGTAGCTACGTACGAAGTAGTACTGGAGTGTCGTTGATGAAGACCAGGAGGAGATGATTCGACTTTGGGAGGAGCTTGGCCAATAACCATAGGATCAGAAACGGGTTCTCTTTCGAAACTCTTGTGCTCAGGAGTTCCTTCCCGGGTCAGATCAGCCGTTTGGATATTCATCAAACCTGGAATTCGACCAACATTAGGATATTTAGTTTTTATTTTTGTCTTGGTATTTTATTTTTATATTCTATTGCATTGCACTTGCACATAACTGTATGCAGCAATCAAAACGCTGTAAATTCATTCACAGGGGTTGGTTATTCATCGGACCAGGTGCATGGAGACTCATATTTTCATGGGGAAAAATGGGGTAACAGTGGGTGTGGCGGGTTCCAAACCCAATCCAACCGAATCAGGGTCCAAAATTTAGTGGAAAATGATACCCCACACACCAAGGTACCAGAAATCTCGAAAACACATGTTCAAAATGGGTAGATAAATACCCATTTTGACCCATAACCTCATCCAGAGGGCGCCAATCGTTCCGGGACCCATTTCTTTGGATTCAGCGTCTAAAATTGAGTGAAAATGATGAATAGATGATAAATGATTATTCAAGGAATAACCAACCAAAACGATTTAATAAATCAGATTCATCACCATCTTTTCCACATTCTGGTTGATTGGTCAATTTCTGAATAAATTCTTTCTCGGTGAGAAAGACCTGTTTAAAATATCTCCTCTTCTCAAAATATACCAATTTACCTGTAAAATGGTTGATAAAGGACGTGTGCACTTTCTCTACAGGCCTTCTACCATTTCACTGAGCGAGAGCCACATATCAACTCGCCATTGGTCTAACTGAAAGCCAAATGAACAATTTATCAACTTACCAGACTTGACCGAAATATTGTCATCCTTTCTCTCGCTATCCTGCTTCTTCAAACTAGCTTGTTTGGTAAGCGCTGGTGCTGCAGGTTGGTTGGGAATAGGAGGAGAAGAAGCGGTTTTGACCTCATCCCCGTATATACTCAATTCGTCACCACCATCGTCCAAAATAGCTCCCATGTACTTGAGGACCTGAACGGGCAAAGGCATATGATGTAGCAGCGCTTCCTCGTGCCTGTACAAAACTCAACATTGTCATAAAAAAGGGACATTACTCTCAGACGCATTGAAACCATGACTGTTGAATCAGGGCCTGAGTTTTTAAGCGCCAATGGTTGATCGTCCAATTCAAGATTAGGTTTATCGAGAAGAAGACTGAGATTGTAGCTCAATTTTCCAAGCTCAGAGCCCGTCTTTGTATCAGATATCTAGAAATTCAAACGATTAGGTAAGAACATAGCAAGAGCCTTGTGACTTCCAGAAGAAAAAGAAATTGCCAAATTCAAACCGTAAGGTAAGGACTCACCTTAAGGTGTAGGGTGTCCGTTTCAGGGTTGCTGACAAGGAAGGTGAATCCTTGCTCAAACACAGGACAATCGGTGCGGTATTGAATGTTAGACAAGGTCGTCTTTTTTCCCAGAGAAATTGAACATTGCGGATCTGGTGGAGCGCCACCCGACTTGCCTCCCGATTTCTAATAAAAACAAAAAATAAATGAATACATTAAAAAAAACGTTGCAAATTCTTAATCAGGGGTTGATTATTCCTCGGATCAAGCGTGTGGAGACTCATTTCTTCAAGATGGGGAAAATGGGGGAAACAGTGGGTGTGGTGGGTCCCAAACCCATTCAAATCGATTCAGGGTCCACAATTTAGTGGAAAATGATACCCCACACGCCTAGGTTACAGAAATCTCGAAAACACACATTCGAAATGGGTAGATAGGTACCCATTTTGACCCATAACCTCTTCCAACGGGTGCCAATCGTTCTGGGATCCATCGCATTGGATTCAGCGTCTAGAATTTAGTGGAAAATGATACCCTACTCGCCTAGATCGCCCAAAATCTCGAAAAATCCATTTTTCAAAAAACACATTTTGACCCCTACCCCGCCCAAATTTGGTCCGATCGGGTTGAAAAGTTTCGAGGACCAACTAGAGCAGGAAACGGGACCCTGACCCAAATTTTCAGATTTTTAGAAAATTGTCTACTACCAAAATCGGCGTGGACGGCGGACAGACATTTCAACGTCAAAAAAATTTTTGGGCCGAATCGGAATGATTGACATTTTGCATGAAAACCC
>CM034000.1:6744332-6792358 GCA_019603395.1 Cyrtorhinus lividipennis
CCTTTTTCGAATCATCGTGGTCAAACAGGCGGCAGCTCAATGATTGCCCAGTGTGAGCATGAATCGGGAACTAGTTATACCATGAACACAACACAATCAAAACAAGCTGTAAACACTAAACATGCAAAATACAAAATAAAAATATAATCAACTTGAAACCAAATTAATGTCAAGATACCTATGAACTTCACTGTAAGGAGATAATGCAACAAACTGGAATTTGTGCAGGCAATTTAATGGAGGTTGCTTGAAATTATGACTGAAAACGATTAGCTAACAAAGCAGAGTTCCAATGCAGGTGTGAATTATGATTATGCAGAGCCACCACAAGAGTGCACAGCGAAAAAGGCTTTAAGAGTGTAAAACTGTCTCTGAATAAAAAAAATATGATGCAGGGAGCACTGAAGTGGCTTTGAATGATGGATAAGCAATGTTGCACCATGATGCACCAAGAAGAGGATAAAGACCAGCCTATTTCACCAAACAGGGCATGGGTTACAGTGTCTCTATCCACAATTTCAGCCAATAATTCACTGCCACTTTGTACTTTTCTTGCTCAGATTAGCATGCCCTTGCAAATATGGCACTGCCCAAAGTTTTCATCAAGACCCCTCACTCATCATAGTTCTCTCAAGTCTTAAGGCAGTATTGTTCACACTGGTCCTGGACTGACGTTATTGGGGTTGAAGTAATTCAAAATCCAACTCTCAGACAACGAACTGAGCAACAGTGATAAGCACTTTCATCCTAATATTGAGAAATGGCAATTAAATGTGTACTTCTTCATATGTTTTGCAAGTCTGTAACCCCATAGAACCTTACCAGAGAGCCTGAAGGACACAAGAGTTAGGCGATAATGAATGATGCACATTTACCAGGCCATGTTGAAGTGACATAATGTCACCTGTTAACAACAAATTCAAATGAGACAAATTAAACCACCCGATTTACATTCATGCTCCATCACATTCATGTAAACCCTAAAATTACAAACACCTGCAGTCATGTCCAGGTTTTCAAACGATTTCTTTTTAAGTACAAATTGCCAGGCGAAAAATGTGAACAAAGCGTTACACTAGGATTTTTGGAGGATTGCAGGATTGCCTCGACTGATCTTCGCAGTTGCTCATTGCGGTAGATGCTTACAGGCCCTGTTTGCTGCAAATTTCTAACAATACTGTGCAATAACTGTATGCTGTTGAATATTTGGCCCGGAATAATGTTTGATGGACCACTACAATTGATCAACAGTCCCAGAATTTTGTGACAACTATTCATTATAATTTTAATAATTAATAATTATAGCTGTATGTACTATTTTAGTTAGTAATTATAACTGATGAATCATCAATCAAAAAATTATTGGACTTTGAAGGTAAAGGTCATCCAGCGGCAGTTTTCCTCTGGTGCCAACCTGTGAAACACATTTCTAGGCTTTTTGGAATTGGTATATTGGCAAACCATCGTGATTGTAAGAGTTTGACTGTGACAAGCAAACTTAACTCTTCTTCGACCATTTTTCAATGTTCCAGTTTGCCTCATCAGTCTATTTCATACAGGGATCTGTCCAAGGCGCGACGTTACAGCGTCTCTTTTCCTGTCACTCTGTGCCCATCTTCTAAATGGAGAGTTTGATGGTTCGGGGAGAATGGGAGCAGTTTTTCTTACACTGGCGATAATTGGTGCCTTACCCCCTCGTCACTGTACCATGTCCCTTACTCAGCAGTGTCTTATGAATTGGAGAACAGAGGTCTGTCAATGAAAATACGTAAATCAGATTTGCCCTCCCAATACATAAATTTCCTGCCTTTCATTGCATCCTATGTTCCAAGGACATCAACCAGAGCAAGCGATCATCTCACGTCATAAGGCAGCAGAACACTAAGGTTTGATTGTATCTCGTTCATGCCCACCGATTGTTGTATTCCCTTCGTTTGTTCTCGCTCTACCCAGAGAGCAAAGGGAGGAACCCAAATCAGTTTTGAGTAAAAACCAGCTCCAGTTCTCGCTCCTTGATATTGCTCATACATCTGCACTCCTCATTTGCCTCAATTTCTGCCCCAGTCTTGCGCCTCACCAGACTGAACAACGCCTGGCCCCTCTCCAGTCTTTTCACCCGAAGATTTCTCATCAGGAATTCATTGATTTGTGCTTTCATCTGTACCCCCCTCGAGGATATTTTGGGTTTTCCACCACTGGGGCTCGCTCTCGAGCATTCTGGTCACCCTCTCCTACTCACCCGGGGGTGGGAGAGCTGGCCATTTCCAGTTCTATGGCGATCTGCTCTCCCTTTTTGCCTCCCAATTTCCGCATTCAAAGAAGAAGTGGAAGGAGCTATCCTCCTGAGGCAGCGCAGGCAGTTTGGATAGTCTACATTGCGCATCCTGTACAGGTGCTTGTAAAACCCATACATAACCATAAATTGTTGCATTGCCTTCTACTGAATTGAATCATTTTTCCTTATATTAAACTGATAATAGTTTCAATATTTTCTTTTGTTTCTCTAATCTTCCTGACGCTGAAACCTACCATCTACCTGGAATATCCTCCCAGTAACTGAGGCTCACCATGACCATGGCCTCAAGGTTTTCCACCTTAAACAAAAGGACGCCCATTTCCTATTCTTGTGTTTTTGAAGTTTGTGAATCTGTATTTGGCTGACTTTGTATCGAGAACAGTTAGGGGATGTTCCCATGCCAGGCAGCCTTTCTCATACAGTTATTCAACCAGGCTCCAGCCTATAACTGACCTTGAGAAGGTCAAGGGCGCTGAGGAAAGTCAACTTTCTTGTCTTAATATCACCATTTCACCAAAAAGAGGAGGATGGCTATCAGGTAGACGTGTAGGGAAATTATATAAGAGCCATTTGCTAGCAATCTAGAAATCCTCAATCAGCTTTCTCAGCCTAAAGGCCGTCATTTCTTGATGACACAGGTAAGCAGACAGAGAATAAGCTGCCAGTAGACATTTCTCCTTCTCACCCATAATTTTGGATTAACCCCTGCCACCATGCCATGTTAATCAACAAATTATTTAGTAAGGAGTGTAATCTAGCTAGAATGTTGATCTGTTTGTGTGTATTATGGCTGCAGAGCCGATGGATGACAAAGAAATGTGAGTGGACGACTTCAGGATGAATAAATTGATCTATTAATAATATATTATCCATGCGCAAAATTACTTGGGTGGTTTAACTGATCTTACGCAAAGAAAGGACCAGAAGAGGGCAGACCTTTCACAGAATAACCCAAGAAATGAGAATTCTTGAAGAGAATTATCCATTTTACGTCATCTTCAAAGACCGATAACTAATTATTTGACTTAATTCAATTTCGGAATTCTAAAAAAATGAATTATAAAATATTGAAGCAGTTTTTCCAACAATAAAGCAAAACATCATAACCAAGTAGTGTAGAAAATATTATAAAGAAGCTCACCTCGCACCAATAATCCCACTTGGGCTCCACAGTGTTGTCAATCGTCTGCGTTTTGAAACTATCAGCACCCAAAGTGATGATAGCATACGGGTCAGATTTACCCTTACCAAGCATGCTAATGTCCTTCTTCATGAGTTGCTTGGCTTCAACGACGTGCACGCGAAGTACGCCCTATGTGATAACAAAAACTCCGAATTTGATGTGATCATCCGACAACACAACAGAAATTGAAATTGTACAACTGATCTGCACTGACCTGAGGCTCTGGAAACTTGAGCACTTTAGGAGCAACTGTTGTGCTCAAGACAATGGGTAGTTTGTTTGGAAGAACCATCATAGCGGATATCTGTTCTACAATTATTCTCCTTAACATATCACTAGAACAAAAGAAATATATACTTCAATAAAATAAAAATTTACATAGTAACATGATTCTAGATCTTCTACGGTAGCCATCGTATACAGTGCATGAAATACACAATCACAAGGCACAATATACGGTTGTAATGCAGTTGTCGCACTAATTTATAACAGGGCACAATTTATAACAGGAAGCATCTATATTTGGACTCCAAACTGAACTGCTCAGCGCGGCGTTCCTCAGTCCCTTTTTATGCTCGCTCCCTTGGCTGAGAACCTTCTCGAGTCTTGTCTCAAGCAAGGTTCCAGCCAATTTGATACAATGCACGAATGTTCGAGAGTGACCCTTATCCCTCCACGTGTCCTTGACCTTGTCCTTGCCCAGGAGACTGGTGCAAGTGTAATCTCCCAACAATACATTGCCAAGTAGGCCAAGTAGGTACAGATTCTAGTTGGACTCTAACCTCAAACATCTAGGGAATGAAGAACGTGTCTGTACATGCAAATTACAGTAAAGCAAAGGAGAAATCGTTTCACCTGAGACCGGGCATGTCCAAAAGATCAGCCACACCAACCAGATTGAAGTCAATGTTTGGATTGTTGAGGAAATAGATCTGAAGGCCTCCAACCAGTGGTATTGTCCGAATCAACGGCTTCATCACAATCCGAACCATGCCGTGAATCTGCAAAAGTCATTGGGCCCAAATCAATCATTGTAACAATTGAAATTGAACCAAATAAGGAAAGAAGAAACAAATTCGACTAACGAATAAATTCTGGGTATTTTATCAATTTTAGGATGGAATGATGAAGCAATCAAAAAAGCAATGAACACATTCATTTTGTATAGATTGATTTTTTTTAAATCACTAAAAGCTGTAGACTTGGTTATGCACAAATACACTTTACCTGGAAATCTTTGATGCCACCAGTCATTCCACTCAAAGTGAAAGAGATGTCACAATCACCGGCATAACTGAAACCGAATAGGTTATTGAGGATATCGTTTTTGTGTTCAATAAAATAAAACGCTGCAAATTCTTTCACAGGGGTCGGTTATTCCTCGGACCAGGCGTATCGAGACTCATTTCTTCAACATGGGGAAAAATTAGGAAAACAGTGGATGTGGCGGGTCCCGGACCCATTCCAATCGGTTCAGGGTCCAAAATTTAGTGGAAAATGATACCCCACACGTCTAGATCGCCTAAAATCTCGAAAAACTATTTTTCAAAATACACATTTTGACCTCTACCCCACCCAAATTTGGCTCGATCGGGCAGAAAAGTTTCGAGAACCAAATAAAGCCGCGAGCGGACCCCTGACCAAAATTTCAGATTTTTAGACATTTTTTACTACCAAAGTCGGCGTGGACGGCGTACGGCGGACGGAAATTTGACATTGGGTCCCCCATTTTAGAAAAAGGTAGGTATTTCGAACCATACCCTCATCTGGTGGGCACCAGTCGGTCCAAGCCCCTTTCGATGGATTAAGCGTCCAAAAAGTCCACACTCCACGCTCACTATTCACCCCATATTTCTGCTTTAAGGAAAAACCAACCATTGTGGAGGAATTCGCAGCGTTTTGACTGGTTATTCCCTGAATAATCAGTTCGAGGTTTTTGGTGGCCTAGACGTGTGGGGTACAATTTTCCACTGAATTCGGACGGGGAATCCAATGGGAGGGGTTCCAGAACGATGGGCGTCCCACCGGAAGAAGTTATGGGCCAAATGGGTACCTATTTACCTATTTCAAAAGTGGGTTTTCGATATTTCCAGTGCCTAGGCGTGTGGGGTATCATTTACCACTAATTTTGGACCCTGAATCGATTAAGATAAGTCCCGGATCAATTGGTACCCACTGGGGGTGGGTAAGGTCATAATGGTTACTAAACTACCCATTTCAAGCGTGGGTTTTCGAGATTTCTGGCACTTAGGCGCTTGGGGGTACCATTTTCCACTAATCTGAATCGATTGGAATGTGTCCGAGACACTCCACACTCACTGTTATCCCCCATTTTCTCGATGCTCCTGATCCGAGGAATAACCAACCCTTGTGAAAGAATTTGCAGCGTTTTTGATGTAGACATCATTAAATCTACACTGTCCAATTTCGGGGTCGACCGGAGAGGTTGTCCTCTGGCACGATAGATAGGTTGATTATTCCATGAATTGCCCATGAATTCCATGAATAATCAACCAAAACCCCAATGTCCGTCCACCGTATACCATCCACGCCGTTTTTAGTAGTATAAAATCGTCTACAAATCTGACATTTTGTCAGGGACCTCATTTCGGCTCTAGTAGGTCCTCGAAACTTCTTAGGCCGATATTATTCCCTAAATTGCTAACTCTGAATCGATTGAGGCATGGATGAAAACTGCACGAAAGAATACCCATGTAGGACATTACTGACAAAGTTATCACAATGAGCAGAGGAAGAGTACTGAGCATCAACACGCAGGTATTGAGGCTAATTTTGCAGGCCAATCTGCCTAGAACATCACATATTTTCCGTTTGATGCCTTACAAATAACTTTTCCATTAGGTTTAACGAGAAATCTAGATTACTTACAATAGGTCCATGTCCATGATAATTTCATTCCTTGAAACATTCTTGTCGTACACCTTGATACCTCCAACTCTTGGTGGCTGAAGAAGAAGGAAAAAGGAGTAAATTATTATAACACAGTAAATCAAAATGAAGGTGGGTCTGAATTTATTTCACTTTTGTATCTGGCAGGAAAAGGGCCAATCGAATTTGCTCATATTTATACCAAAGGAAATCTGAAATCCGAATCAAATTCTAAAAAGAAGCTTGACTATGGTGGATGTTTAATCGTCAATAGCTTGTGGAATGCCACCAATCAACCACAAGTGGCGGCTATTTGCCAAACTCCTTTGCTTTCTGCAGTAATAATTGCTGTTTCAAGTTAACGTACTTCTATTCGGTTGTGAATTTCTAGAAACTCACATCTTCGTTTCAATTTACTTTTGATGTGATGATCCTTTCATCATTATTCATAAACTTGTGGCGCTACCTAATGCTCCGGGGTTGCAACAATGTAAATTAATATGTAAAATTGCCTCATATTTTAAGGGAAATTGTTGCCCACGGTGCATACCTCAGCATGAGACTGTTGCCAGCTTTCTTTTAGGCAAAATGGAAGAAGGAAAATATCCAACGCAAGGAAAAACACTTTGAAACGCCCAGAAAATTATTGGGGTAAATCGGTGGTTTGCATGAAAACATAAGTTGATTATTCAAAGAATAACCAACAAAAATAGTAAATGAAACAGAACGCTTGTACACTCCTAATCAAAAATAACGCATTACTATAATTTTCCTTAAATTCCATTCTCTTTTCACTCATGAGGCTATTCCTTGAATAATCAACCTACGTTTTCATGTAAAAATGCAATCCCTCCAATTTGGTCCAAAAATTTTTCTGGACGTTTCAGATCAAAATAAGCAAATGTCCGTCCGCCGTCCACCAATTTTGGTAGTAGAACATTTTCTAACAATCTGAAATTCGGGTCAAGGACCCGTTTTTGGCATTTTTTAAATATCTGAAAGGGACCCGTTTCCAGGTCTAGTTGATCCCCAAAACATTTCAGCCCGATCGGACCAAATTTGGGGGAGAGTTAGGAGTCAAAATGTGTTTTGAAAAATGGATTTTCGAGATTTTTGGCGATCTTTGCGCGTGGGGTATTATTTTCCAATGAATTTTGGACGCTGAATCCAATGAGACGGCTCCCGGAACGATTGGCACCCACCAGAGGAGCTTATGGTTCAAAATGGGTACCTATCCACCCATTTCGAATGTATGCTTTCGAGATTTCTGGTACCTAGGCCTGTGGGGTATCATTTTCAACTAAATTTTGGGCCATGAATCGATTGGAATGAGTCTCCATGCTCCTGCTCCTGTGTTAGAATTTTCAGCGTTTTTCATAATCAATTAACAATTTTAATTTTACTACAAAAAGTTAATTTCCCTTCATTTCAACAGAATAAATTGTTTTTCTCTAGGAATGAATCTTTTTTTGCTACCATGTCTCCCGTATGCCGTATGTAGATAAATAGTACGCTCAAAAGGTTAAAAATTGGAAACGTGAAAGGCGAGAGTAATAAAAATGAAGAAATGCAAACTGGCGCGTTAATTTTGAGCAGGAGTGTATTTATAGATAGAAGCGACAAAGTTGAATATTTCAGTGCCAAGATCGATAGCGGGGTGAATGAGCCACAATCTCCACCATTTCATCACCGAGGAAATTATTAGGTGACAGAGGACGATCAGTGACGGCTTAACTGGTCATGTACCCCCCCCCCCCCTCCACAACCACATGATTTGGCGCTAATAAAATGCTACGAAAAGAAGTACTTGTAGGTTATGACTTACGATAGTACCGAGGCGCATCTTTTGAAAACTGAATCCAGAAAGTTTGTACTGAATGAGACTTTCTTGAACTGCTGGCTCGATGACATCCTTGATGAGGTCTTTGGCGTAGTGGTTCACGTTTGGCCAAACTTGACTCAGTATCTACGACAAATTTGAATAATGAGACATGCATCCGCCGTGCAGCTTGGCCATATTGGAGGGTCTACTAAAATATAAAGTCTGAATCTTGTTTGCTTTTAGGCATCAACGAAACAATGAGCTCTAGTATCAAAAATGACTTTTCCTCGTTTCATGTGACCGGGGAAGAAAAATATAAAAATTGAGTAACTCACCCGATTGACCCATTCGGCTCGTTCAACGTCGGGAAAAAACACCTGGAACGGAGATATAATACACATTTATTTCACAAAATAGACATTCCACAATAGATTTCTACTGTAATGAGAGTATGGGAAGTATCTAGGTCTATATGGTAGTATGATCTTGCATATATCAGCTCAAGTCGACTACCAGAATACAAGGCACTGCTAATTCTTTTACACGAATTGGTTATTCCTCGGACCAGGCGCATAGAGACTCATTTCTTCAACATGGGGAAAATTGAGGAAACAGTGGGTGTGGTGCGTCACAGACCCATTCCATTCGATTCAAGGTCCAAAATTTAGTGGAAAATGATACCCCACACGCCTAGGTACCAGAAATCTCGAAAACAATTGAAATGGGTTGATACCCCTATTATGACCCATAACCTCATCCAGATGGCACCAACCGTCACGGGACCCGTCTCATTGGATTCAGCGTCCAAAATTTAGTTGAAGATGATACCCCACACGCCTAGGTACCAGAAATCTCGAAAACACATTCGAAAAGGGTAGATGGGTACCCATTTTGACCCATAACCTCATCCAGAGGACGCCAATAGTCCCAGGACCCGTTTCATTCGATTCAGCGTCCAAAATTTAGTGGAAAAACTATCGAAAATCCATTTTTCAAATACACAATTCGACCCCCTACCCACCCAAATTTGGTCCGATCGGACTGAAAAGTTTCGAGGACCAACTAGAGCTGGGAACGGACCCCTGACCCAATTTTTAGATAATTTTTTACTACCTAAGTCGGCGTGAACGGGGTACGGTGGATGGACATTTGACTTTTTTGAGACATTTCGATACTTTCAGAAAAAAATTTTGATTAAAAAATTTCAGAGAGATTGACTTTTGGCACGAAAACAAAGGTTGATTATTCCATAAATCAATCAATTTCCTTGGGTTTATTATTCCTTGAATAATCAACCAAAAAATCTCTTCTCGTTAGACCATCTTTGGTGACGTCATAATTGAGCAGCGCTACGAAGTCGCCTTCAAAGTCTTTCCTTGAAATGGTCAGATCCAGGGTCGTCACCTTGGCCCGCTTAGTTGTATCTGATAGAATTCACTCCGTTGGCAACTGGAATGAACTTACCAAGACGGTGCCTGTAGTCTTAAGCATTAAGTAGGTAGCCAGGAATCATTGTATTGGTATCATGATGTCGCCTAATGTCTTACTAGGAGGTGGGTTTAACTAAGTAGCTGAAAGTACAAATTAGACAACCTGTTTAGTAAATTTGTATTTCAGTTTATTTATTTTGCAATCTTGGTGCTTATCAACCCATTTCGAATGTGTTTCCGAGATTTCTGGTACCTAGGCGTGTGGGGCATGATTTTCCACTAAATTTTGGACGCTGAACCGATTGGAACGGGTCTGGGCCACACCACGCCCACTGTTTCCCCATGTTGGGTATTTTCGGCGTACCTATCTACCTATTTTGAATATATGTTTTCGGTATTTCTGGTACCTAGGCGTGTGGGGTATCATTTTCCACTAAATCTTAGACGCTGAATCCAATGAAGTGGGTCCCAGAACGATTGGCACCCACTGAATGAAGTTATGGGTCAAATTGGGTATTAATTACCCATTTTGAATATGTGTTTTCGGTATTTCTGGTACCTAGGCGTGTAGGGTATCATTTTCTACTAAATTTTGGACCCTGAATCGATTGGAATGAATCCGGAACACCCACTGTTTTCTCAATTTTCGATATTTTTGGCAATTTAGGTGCCTGGGGTATCGTTCACCACAAATTTTTGGACGCTAAATCGATTGGAATGAGTCTTCAACCTCCTGGTCCGAGGAATAACCAACCCCTAGAGAAAACACAAAAGACTTTGTAGGTAATGGTTGGTTATTCCTTGAATAATCAACCTATGTTTTCATGCAAAAGGTCAACCTCTCCGATTCGGCTCAATTTTTTTTTCTGGACGTTTTAAGGTGTTTAGATTAAAAAAAAAGTCATATGTCCGTCCGCCGTTTTTCGTAGTAGAAAATTTTCTAAAAAACTGAAATTTTAGTCAGGGGTCTGTTCCCGGCCTAGGACGGACCTCAAAACTTTTCAGCCCGATCGGAGCAAATTTGGGCGGGGTAAGGGTCAAAATGTATTTTTTGAAAAATGGATTTTCGAGATTTTGGGCGATCTGGGCGAGTGGGGTATCATTTTCCACTAGACTTTTAACGCTGAATCCAATAAAATGGGTCCCAGAACGATTGGCACCTACTGGAAGAAGTTGTGGGTCAAAAAGGGTGTGTACCCATTTTGTATAATATACAAATATTGTGTTTTCAAGATTTCTGGTACCTAGGCGTGTGGGGTATCATTTTCCACTAAATTTTGGACCCTGAATCGATTGGATGCGTTCGGGACCCACCACACCCTCTGTTTCCCCCATGTTGAAGAAATGAATCTCCATGCGCCTGGTCCGAGGAATATCCAACCCGTGTGTTTGCAGAATTTGCAGATTTTTATCTAGGCGCTAGGGTCTGTTTCCAGCAGCAAGATTCCCATTCGCACAGAAGCCCCGCCAGACGTTCTGAGAATGAAACACTCTGCATAGTTATATCTAGACATGAGGTAAGAATACCAATAAATTACACTTCCTGGAGCTGGACAGTTCAAACGACCTCACAACTCCGACCAAAGGTCATTCACGATGACGAGAACTTTGAGCCGATTCATCGATTACATTCTACAACCACCTACTCGTTTACACAAAGAACATTTTATATGAACACAGATAAGAATTATCAAGAGTGTTTAAATTGTGGCGACCTCTGCTCTATCTAGGTACACAATAGAGGTTCAATCTGATGATTCCTTCTATTACCATAAATTATTTCTGACATGAAGTTTTCACTCAAGACCTGGAAAGACTTGGAAGATTCTTTCGACATTGGCGTTTATGGCCAAATGCCAGCAAAACAGAGGTCTCATGCAAAGGTCTCTTGCAACTTGCAAAGAAAGAACTCAGGATTCAATTTGAGAACACATTGCTCCTCCATAACAGCACTCCTAAATACCTAGGCATAACACTTGATAGAACTCTGTCTTTCAAAGCACACCTGACAAAAACAGCAGAAAAATTGAAAACCAGAAATAATATAATTCAAAAGCTTTGCGGAACAAGCTGGGGGGCTTCAGCTTCTACTCTGCGCTCAACAGCTCTGAGTCTTGTTTTTTCTACGGCTGAATATTGTGCACCTGTGTGCCCAACAGTCCACAGGCCAAGAATGCCACCAACAAAACTGTAATTGACTCTGCCACTGAGCAAATCTTCAGTTTGAATAGCGCATGGCAGCAAGAATGGTTTCTGAAGCAGCAAGATCAAATCCCATGGTTCTCTCAAAGACCACCAGGTTTTGGCTTACCAAGGAAAACATGGTCGACTCTAAACAGAATTAGAACCAAACACGGTCGATGTGCTGACTTGTATAAATGGGGCAAAACACCATCACCCTCCTGTGAGTGTGGGGAAAGGCAAACAATTGACCACATAGTGAAAGAGTGCTCAATCACGGAATAGGAGAAACAGAAGAAGATTTCTTGATGGCAACTTGTTGTGACCCCATGATATTTTGTTCCAGCTGATAATATAGGACTTTTAGATTACAGGTCATCGCGTGTCCGTGTCCGTTTTGTCTCCTCGCTTTTTTCCACGATTATTAGCTACCAAATGTCACAATAATTGGCGACGAGGATGGGATTGAACCCACGCTTGCAATTTTCTTTCGCTGAAATTCTCCTGCGTGCGCAATTTATTCGTGGTATTCGTGATCAGTGGATTACTGATTGTCTTTGAAGCCATACGCTAAATAAATAAATTTCTGACATAATGTTATAAGTATTGGTTTCAATGTGTATTCATGTAGGGTGGTAGCCCAATTTAAAAATTGTTGTTCTTGTCTCTCTTACAGAATAGTCCACTTATGACAGTTGTCAACTCACCCACGCAGGTAGATCGTCCACTCTAGCTAAGATCACATCTTTCTCGTTGGACAGCGCCGCGGCTTTGGCAATGTTCCTTTTGAGTTGTTTCTCCTTGCCCCATTCTTCCCTCAAAACCGACAGGACAAGTGGACCCAACAACCAAGCGGGGCTAATGTTGAAATATCCGAGAAGGTAGACCACTGCTATTTTACCCGCTTGTTTTGTAAAATTGTAAATCAAATGAATAATCGAGTTTCCGGTTCCGATTTGTCGAGTGGCAATTTGCTTGTCGTCGGACGAATCCATCTTGGCCCGACCGCGCAGCCAAACTGAACGCGAAGGTGATTCGCCGATGTAGGCGATTTTGACCGACTGCTAGCTATAAACAGCGTTGCGTCACCAACCAAGAATTCTAGGTCGCAGAGCAGCTAGAGATCTGTTATCTGTTATCGTGCATGATAAGGGAGGGTTGCTCACGATAGGTGGACCAATAGACCCTCTCCAGTTTACAATCGGGAAGCCCAATATCGATTGTAATTAGTCGAGAAATCGATCATTGTACACAATTAACCAGGGTTTTTGAATTAATTACTCAAATCTCCCATAAATCAGTAATCGAATGAACTATTCGATTTTTTGAAACAATAATTCCCAATTATTGAAACTAAACATGGTTTAAATATCGATTGTAAGTAATCGAGAAATTGATCATTGTGCACAAATAATAACCAGGGTTTTTGGATTAATTACTCAAATCCCCGATAAATCATATTTTTGACAATAATTACCGATTTTGAAACTAAAACAAATTTTTCTGGGTGTTTTAAGGTGTCTAAATAAAAAAACCAGAATGTCCGACCGACGTACGCGCGTTTTTGGTGGTACAAAAATTTCTAAAAATCTGAAACTTGGGTCAGGAGTCTGTTCCCAGCCTAGGTCGGTCCTGGAAACTATTCAGCCCGATCGGACCAAATTTGGGCGGGTTAGGGGTCAAAATGAGTATATATTTCGAAAAATGGATTTTTGGCGATCTAGGCGAGTGGGGTATCATTTTCCACTAAATTTTGGACGCTGAATCCAATGAAATGTGTCCCAGGACGATTGGCAACCACCGGAAGAAGTTATGTGGGTATCTATTACCCATCTTGAATATGTGTTTTCGGGATTTCTGGTACCGTGGGCGTGTGAGGTATTATTTTACACTAAATTTTGGACGCTAAATCGATTGGAATTGGTCCGGGACCCGCCACACCCACTGTTTCCTCAATTTTCCCCATGTTGAAGAAATGAGTCTCCAGGCGCCTGGTCCAAAAAATAACCATTTGCAGCGTTTTTTTTTTTTTTTTTTAGAACTAAATAACTACTCGAAACTCCTTTACTGCCGGACTAGACCGCTGATAGCGTTGCAGTAGGTCCACCATTCCACACAAAGACATTGACACAGAGTATACTTCCGTCTAAATACAGCGCTGATGAACACCAACAACTCTGCTGTTTGAGCTTAGAGTTCGATTAAGGCTTCTAATTGTACCGCAAATTTTGAATGGACGATTTTATATGAAGGACGTTTTCCCTGAATTTTTCAACAAAATCTTCTTGGTCAGTCCGATAGACGTGAGGACTTGATGGTATGGAAAGCTACCGGCAGAGTGCGCTTAATGGCTTCGCATTCTGACTTCCGACGTCATCCGTAAACATCAATAGGAAGGTAATAGAGAGTAGGTAAACCGAAGCTGCGGAATAGGGTGTGCCGTTGAATCTTCTTCGTGTTTTTCCTAATTAATTTTACAATTACTTTGTTGATTCCCTTCAGTGTTGTGAGCAAATTTAATTTCAAGATTCGAGGAAGCCACGATGACGATGGAACAGAAGGGAGAGTACCCCCGAGCCTCTGGTTAGCTGAGAAATAAGCTTTATAATAATTATTGCACCAATCTACCTACTTCTATGTACCATTTGCTCGATAGTTATATGCACAGTAATGCCTGTGGTAACCAAAACCTGCCTGGAAGAACGATTAGATCTGTTGTCTTAGGTTGAACTTCCATTTCATCATATATATATAAACTGGTTAGGGTTTTTTAAAAAGGTCGCGGTTTCATCGTTCTCATCATTTTATTCCGACGTATCGCCAGGACTAAACCAGGCATCATCAGGGCCTTTATTGGCAACCAGTCTCCAAGTCCCAATAGGATGATATACACAGAAGATCAGCACTTTGAGGAGTATGGTGGAACTAGGATCAGATGTCAAAATGATCTAGCACAAATACTAAGGGCGGAATTCATAGTTCTAACTCAAGTTAAGATTTTTCTTGACTTTGTTAAGTGAAGATTTATCTCAAGCGGTTGCTTGAGCGGAGTTCTTATTCATAGTTGAAGTTGAAGCCTTAGTCTTGCCTTAGGTACTAGCGAAACGTCGTAATAAAAGGTTGAAAATGATGATGAAACCGCGACCTTTTTATTAGGGGTTGGTTATTCCTCGGACCAGGCGCATGGAGATTCATTTAAAAATAGATTCAGCGTCAATAACCACTTCTGGTGGGTGCCGATCGTTCCAAGACCCGTCTCATTGGATTCAGCGTCCGAAATTTAGTGGAAAATGATACTCCACACGCCTAAGTCGTTGAAAATGGGAGAAACAGTGGGTGTGGCGGGTCTCGGACCCATTCCAATCGATTCAGGGTCCAAAATTTTGTGGAAAATGATACCCCACACGCCTAGGTACCAGAAATCTTGAAAAACACATTCGAAATGTGTAGATAGGTACCCATTTTGACCCATAACCTCATCCAGAGGGCACCAATCGTTCTGTGACCCATTTCATTGGATTCAGCGTCCAAAATTTAGTGTAAAATAGGTACCCCACACGCCTAAATTGCAAAAAATCTCAAAAATCCATTTTTTGAAATACACATTTTGATCCTTACTCTGCCCAAATTTGGTCCAATCGGGCTGAAAAGTTTTGAGGACCAACTAGAGCAGGAAACGGGTCCCTGACCCGAATTTCAGATTTTTACAAAATTTTCTACTATCAAAAACGGCGCGGACTGGTGGACGGACATTTGACTTTTTTGATCTAGACACCTTGAAACGCCCAGAAAAATTATTGGACCGAATCGGAGAGGACATTTAGACCTTTTGCATGTTGGTTATTCAAGGGATAACCAACCAAAAAACCCTAACCACTATATTTAATTAGTTCAATGTCAGCACCGCTTAAATACAGGACCGTGGGGAAGAGAAAGCGCATTCAATATTCAACGCAATATTCAAATTCAATTCATCATTTCGTTCAGAAAAACGTGTTCTGTGTATTAAACTCAAGCCAAGTATCAACCACCTTACAAATCTCACTGAAATGTATTATTCTCCTATTGAGAATTCAAAATTTGACAACAAAAGTGAATTTTTGGGCAATTTCTCAGGCTGGTGCACAAGTGGTGTATGTTCCTTCTACTCATCTTATGTTTCTAAAATTGTTTTCAGAGTCTTTGGTATATGGCAGTACACTTGTCTACGTTGCTGGTATGTTTCTTCTTGTCTCGTTTGCAAGGTGAGTTGTTTCAACTTCATAACTTAGTGATAAGAGTTTTTAGGTTGCCAGTTTGGTGTGCGTTCTATGACTCGATCTGAGGGTCCCGTCGCCCTCTGTCCTTCTATCTGCGATTGGTACACAGGTTAAAGTTGACAATGCAATCTACTAATCTCAAATCCTATCTTATTCCCCGATTCGTGTCGTTTATTAACTGGAGACGCTCCACAAACCTCGGAGGGTTTAGATGCCGACGTAGTAAACAACCGAAACCATGTTTTCAGGGTAGATGGGCCCTGGGTATTTGGATTAAAGCATGAAAATGACTGCAGATATTTTTATGTTGCCCGTCGCGACAATGCCACTCTTCTTCCAATAATTGAGCGAAAATGTGAAGCCGGATCCCAAATATATTCTGACGAGTGGATTGCATATCGGTGCTTTACAAGTCGCGGATTTGTGCACAAAACAGTGAACCACCAACAATCATACGTGAATCCTCAAAATGGAGCTCACACGCAGAGCATAGAGAGATCGTGGTTGGATGCAAATGTTAAATTGTTGAAAAAACGCTGCAAATTCTTACACACGGGTTGGTTATTCCTCGGACCAGGCGCATAGGAGGCTTATTTCTTCAACATGGAGAAAATGGGGGAAACCAGTGGGTTGTAGGCGGGGTCCCGGACTCATTACTAATCGATTCGGGTCCAAAATTTAGTGGAAAATGATACCCACACGCCTACAGTACCAGAAATACAAAAACACATACTCTAAATGGGTAATATAACCCAATTGACCAACTCTTCCAGTGGGCGCAAAATCGTTCTGGGATCCAATTTCATTGGATTCAGCGTCCAAAATTTAGTGGAAAGTGATACCCCTAGATCGCCCAAAATCTCGAAAATCTATTTTCAACAACCATTTTGACCCCTACTCCGCGCAAATTTTGGTTCCGAAGATCGGGCTGAAAAGTGTCGAGACCGGCCTAGGCCGGGAAACAGACCCTGACCCAAATTTCAGTTTAGAAAATTTCTACTGTTACGGACATTTGATCTCCCTTAAAACGCCCAGAAAAAATGTTGAGTCTATACAGGTTGATTATCAAGAATAACCACCCATAATGAGGGCGTTCCTCAGTGGTAGCACACGTCATGGGAATGTATCGTGCAGACGCCCTAACCTCTTATCCTGTTAGAAGACATCAAAACTTCCATGCATAAGGTGAAAGCCCTTTTTTGGTGTATTTATGTCATTCGTGGTGAATTCAACGAAACAGGGTCGATGGAACGCACACCAAACTGGCACCGTTTTTAGTTGTACTCTTTGATATTAATAATAATAACCCTCGTACAATTTCAGCCCTTACTGGGTAGAGTCATACGATGGAACCTTCAGCAACTTCAAACACATGGGCCTTTGGGAGTATTGCTTCGACCAATTTCGCTTCCCGTATCATCAATTTGACAAGTTGTTTTCCGGATGTCATTACGTGTACAGCTTCGAGTTCCACATCATACGCGAATGGCTGCTACCTGGTAAGCAATTTACCTTTCAATTGTAGTACTTACGAGGGTCATCCAGAAAGAAATGGTTACAAAATAGAGATGTGTAGTTCGCGAACGAACTAGTTGGAATGAGCTGCTCCAGAGTGTGAACTATTCACATTAGTCGGTCGTTCAGGCGAACTACAGTTCAGTTCGGCTTGGCTTGGTTCTGGGTAAAATCAAAATGTCGTTCCTATACGTACTACGCAGACGCATACACACATAATTCATATTATAGTTCACCTTCCATATAGTTCAATAGTTCCTTTGGTCCTAATTGATTTGTATGTCTGAAATATTCTGAACTAGCTGGCGTTCGTTGACTTCGGAAGCATCGCCAAAATCGCGTTTCCACCGCACGCGAATTTCTTGAGCGTTATGAAATGGGGGATGAAGCATTCCTTGACTCAATTGTGACTGGGGACGAAACGTGGGTTTGTCACTATACCCCAGAGTCAAAACGCTGCAAATTCTCTCACATGGGTAGGTTTTTCCTCGGACCAGGAGCATGGAGACTCTCTTCTTCAACATGGGGAAAATTGAGGAAACAGTGGGTGTGGCGGGTCCCGGACCAATTCCAATCGATTCAGGGTCCAAAATTTGGTGGAAAATGATACCCCACACGCCTAGGTTCCAGAAATCTTGAAAACACACATTCGATATGGGCAGATAAGCACCCACCGAGACCCGTCTCATTGGATTCAGCTTCCAAGATATAATGGAAAATGATACCCCACATGCCTAGGTACCAAAAAAATCCTGAAAACACATTCAAAATGGGTAATAGATACCCAATTTGACCCATAACTTCTTCCAGTGGGTGTCAATCGTTCTGGGACCCATTTCATTGGATTCAGCGCCCAAAATTTAGTGGAAAATAATACCCCACTCGCCTAGATCGCCCAAAATCTCGAAAATCAATTTTTCAAAAAACACATTTTGACCCCTCCCCCTCCCAAATCTGGTCCGATCGGGCTGAAAAGATTCGATGACCGACCTAAGCCAGGAACAGACCCCTGACCCAAATTTTAGATTTTTAGAAAATTTCCTACTAGCGAAAACGGCGCAGACGGTGGACGACGGACGGACATTTGACTTTTTTGATCTAGACACCTTGAAACGTCCAGAAAAAGTTTTTGAGCCGAATCGGAGAGGCAAGAGCCAGTCCCCGCAATGGCGCCATACTCACTCCCCGTCAGCAAAAAAATTCCAGGTTCAGCGCCCTCTGAGCGGAAGATCATGGCATCAGTGTTTTGGGACAGGAAAGGGGTGGTTTTGGTGTATTTCACGGTGGAGGGTACACATCCCCATTTATGCTGATGCGTATTGTGAGACCCTTAAAAAATTGAGGAGAAAAATCAAAGACAAAAGGAGGGGAATGCTGACTCGTGGTGTGTCCCTTCTTCACGACAACGCCAGACCCAGGACCTGCTTGTGTCGTTTGGACGGGATGTTGTGACCCATCCACCATATTCACCGAACTTGGCACCTTCGGACTTCCACCCTTTCACCAAATTGGAGTTCTTGGGTGGAAAATGTTTATCCAACGACGAGAAGGTGAAGGAAACTGTCGAGAAGTGGTTTTTGGAGTTGGATCGAAGTTGTATGACGAGGGCATAAAAGAGCTGGTGCCCAGGCTGAAGAAATGTGTTGAAGTTGGTGGCTATTATGCAGAAAAATCAGGACATATTTTGCTACATTTCCTCAAAATTTGAATAAAATATATACATTTTTCGATTCTTACCAGCAGTTGTAACCTTACTTTCTGGATGACCCTAGCATCCTGTTTGAACTTGTCATGATTTTATACTTGTTGCAGCATGGCTCCTGGCGATCCAAACATTCGCCACCTTAGCTCTCATGCTGTCGTTTGGTGCTCAAATCCTAGCTGCCCTTACTATTGTGAGATACCCTCTGAAGTTCGTTCTAAAGTATGAATGGCTCCTATCCGGAATAATTTTCATTGGAACAGCCGCGGGAGGTAAGCGACATCAAGTTTCTGGTTACTCTTAGTTTATTGATCAGCAACAATATTGAAAATACGGAAATTATTAACCACTTCGGTTTTCGTTCCAGCTGTCTTTTTGTTTTTGGCTGTGCTCATATTTTGGACTCAATCGTCGAGAAGGGATTGGCTGATGTATCCCAACTTTAATCATCTCTCGTGGTCGTATTACATTGCTGTATGCTCCTTCATACTTCACGCGATTGCAGCTCTCATTTTATACAAGGTAATAATTTCCGCTGTAAACGTACACTTATTGTATTAAGAAGATTTCATGGCCTCAACCGAACCTGGACTGTAGAGTGGGTGAGACACCATTTTCCATCCAAATTTTTCGATGAGGGCTGTGGTTCGATAGGCAGTGTGCGGTCGGGCGTTGTCATGGTGAGAATGCACTCCTTTGGTCAGCATTCCTCTTCTCTTGTTCTGAATTACACGTCCACGATTTTTCAAGGTCTCACAGTACCGTTCTGCATTGATTGTTGTCCCGCGAGGCATAAGCTCGCACAACAATACGCCCTTTCAATCCCAAACAACCAAAAACGCAAGCCATGATTTTTCCGGCGACAGGATTTGTTTGAACTTCCTTGCTTTTGGCAAAGAAGGGTGCTTCCACTGCTTCGATTGCTCCTTTGTTTCCGGTGTGGTGTAGTGTACTCAGGTCTCGTCGCCAGTAACAATCCAGAGTCCAGAAATTCTTCTTCGGTTGTTCCGTGAAAAGCGAGAAATTCTTGGGCGCTGGTAATCCGCAGTGAGCATTTTTGGTACCCATCTTGCGCAAACCTTTGAATAGCCTAAATGTTCAGTCAAAATCTTGTCGATTGTGGTTTCGCTGGCCTCCATCTGTTCGCACAGCTCCCAAATTGTAATCCGTCGATCTTTGAGCATTGCCGCTTCGACTCTGGCAATTGTTTCGTCAGAAACCGATAACCACCCTGCACCTGCTTCGCCCTGGACGTCTGTTCGGCCATTTTTAAATTCCCCGATCCATCTGCGCACCATCCCGGAGCTCATACACTTTTCTTCGTACACTTCACGAAGTTCATTGTGAATTTCCTTCGCTCATTTCCTCTTAGCGGCCAGGAAACGAATAACAGACCGCAAATCACAGCTGACGGGAGACGCAAGAGGGAGCCCCATCGTTGACGGCTTGGTGAGGAATTGTAGTGGGGAAACTGAATAACCTGCCTCTGCTGTCTGGTCGCGCATAGAAATGATCCTAGCGCCAGGGGCAGTCTGTGGAACTTATTTTACGGACAAGCCTCATACTTGCACCACAGTCTGGACCATGCCTTCACCCATCCCGCAGTCCTGCATACCTCCTTCGCTACGACACTCCCTCCCTCCCCCCTTGTAATGAGGGTGCTGCGACCTTTATGGGTCTATTGTGCCCGTTCACCCTTAGTAATAAAACACCTACGAGATCCCCGCCTCCCTAAGGTTGCGGAGGATCCCGTCAGGGGCCATCTTTGCGATGTCAGCTGGGCTGAAAACCCTTTACCAAAGATCCGCTGCCGAGTGGCGGCAAAAGCCGGACATATCTCGTATAGCGCGTGCACAGCTGTCTCAGCCTCCTTGGCACACCAGCGGCAGTCTACTGTCTCTGATTTGCCCAGCTTGCCCAGGTCGTACCTGAGAGGGCAGTGATCAGTGTACATAGAGGTGAGGATTCTGAGCTCCCTCCTGCTCAATGTGAGGAGGGTCTTTGCTCTCTTTGAGTTTGGTAAGATAAGGAGCTTGGACTGCCTGAGGCCAGGTTGCCTCTGACAGTAGGCAGCCACTTGTGAGCGCTCCCACAATCTGACCTGCTGGTTCAGGTAGCAATTGGAGGTCCCGACCCAAGGTTCAGGACCAATAGGAGAGGACGCCGACCCCCGTTTGGCAAGGAGGTTGGCATCCTCGTTTCCTTGAATACCCCGATGACCTGGCACAAAGAGGAGCGTCACCGCATTCCTCCTCGCGAGCCTCTTCAGAGGCTGAAGGCACTCCCACGCCAGCCTTGAGGTGAACTTGAAGGCTGCAATAGCCGTCAGTGCTGCCTGGCTGTCTGCCTCGCAACGACACTAGGTAGTCTTTCTGGGCTCATATTGGCAACTAGTAACGAAGATGAAGACCAAACGTGTGTACAAATATCTTGTTTAGGCCTAGCTCGCGGTACACAAAATATTCTGGCGTGTTCGTTGGTATTCTTATTGTTCTTTTGACAAAATATTTCAACAGCTTTTCTATTTGCTCAAACTGCTGATAAGCCTGAGCCCCATACATCATCACTGTGGAAAATTTCCATTTTTTGCCTCGACCAGTATTTTGTTCCTGTCCAAGAGCCTCGCCCACCTAGTTCCTGATCTCGAGTTGTATTTAACCAAGAACCATTATTCATATTCCTACTGACTCCGTTTTCTTTAAAATAAAGCAGAACCCTTATTCTCCATTATTTTTACAGGACGCTCGTAAATCGTGGGATACCCGTGAAGAGAAGCGCAATCTTGTCATGGAAATGTACCCGCCACAAGACCATCACAACGGATTTATATAAAGGGCTTTACAACGTTGACCGGAGGTCAATTTTGCTTAGAAGGAGCTTTCATTCGGGAGAAATTAATCAAATTTTTTTTTTCCGACGATTTTTCTTAACCACACCAATTTGTAGGCAGCATCCGTGGAATTGATGAGATTTATATCAACAGTACTATATTGCGCTTGATATGACATCTGAACCTTTTTTTCCTTTTTACTGTTGCCTGATTTGCAATCACATCAGTTCTAAATTATTAGACGTAGTTGATAGTATCCAACGTGCGTCTAGCCTAATCTCAAATAACATGCGAATTATGGCCAATGAAACCATGTACAGCTGTGCCAAAGTTTTGTTGGTTTGGTTAAAAAAATCCAGTCGGAAAAAAATAATTTCTAGACGTTATAAGAATCTCATTCGAGCTACATTAATAGTTTGGAATCACCTAGACGTAAATACTTGATAGTAGATGTTGCACACTACCACCGCCTTCAATAAATATTACACAGGGTGTCTATATAGTTATATAGAAAAATGATGCTCACTTTCTGCTAATTTTATTGTAGATTTTGCATTCAAAAAAATAACCTAATGCTACTTCCAAGGAAACCTTACTTGAAAAAAAAAAAATAATAAAAATGAATAAAATAAAAAAATCGCGTAAGTTTTTAGCGCACTGACTGCTCTAATCGTTTACATATCAAAAGTGAATCATTCGCCTTCATAATCGTCCATGGGAAACTAATTTGATTTCAATGAAAAGTATGCGGTCATTTTTCTGAAAAGAAGAAATTGCTGTAGCCAAGTTATCAGCACGTTTTTAGCGTACTTATTTTTCTTCTCTATCTCGCATGGTGGAGTATATAAGAAGCAGATAACGATTCGCGACCTTTTTAACGTGCCCGTAACGACTTGTGAGAAATACAACGGCTAAAATGACTTCTGCCGGAACAAATTGTGAGTTTGTTTCGATTTGAAAGTTTGTGAACGCACATGCGCAACAAATTATTCCAGTGGGTCGCAAGAAAGACGAAAATGCTCCCATCGTCTAGGCCCCCTTACCTCAGTTCTTGCTGTACTCACAAAGCTTTAAGTTCTTGACTGAATTCTATCCAGCGAAACGACAATCCGTTTCCATCCCAACAACATTTTATCAATGAAACAAGGTCACGGTCTCAAAATGTACCACAATCAAGAGCTGGTGAATTCTAGCTACAACCCACTTTCCTTCAACCTAACTGCTACTTCTTGTCAGAAGAGGCTCGTTACCTGTGCCTTATTTTCTCCCCCTTACACCTTCTTCCAAAGTTCAATATAAAAATATAAATAAAATGACTCACTAAATGTGTCTTACTCGAGAGACAAAAAAAAGTTGAATTTACCAAGTTTATCTGTGTGCTATGGCGCAGGAAGTTATTCCGAATTGATATCTCAATGTACGAATGAAGAAATTTTGGATAGGGGACAAACATTGCATGAAACGATTCCATCCATTTAGGTGACTGATACGAGGCATTATTTTGAGTTTTTTCTAGATATTTATGTGTAATAATGGTTTTAAAATTATAAGTTAAGCTTGTGCGTGTTGGTTTTATCATTGTTTAATAAGTATTATTTGTATTCATGATTCTATTGATTTGTGTTTTTATAAAATCACTTGATGATTAGGTGGAACATGATGTCCCTATTGAGCGACACTTGAAAGTTTTATTGCATTCCTGACTTCTAAGTCGAATCTCGTTGAATTTCTATTACACGTGTTTACACCTATTAATGAGCTGCCTACTTATCTACTTCATTGTGTTGAATTAGAGTAGCTATTTATTTTATTTTTTTATTGTGTGTACTAATTTGATACCATATAATTTCATTACTTGATTTGGATGATTTTCTGCGCTGTCAGTGTTTTTGAAAATAAATTAATCTCCTTCCCAAATATCTGAGGTTTTTCTTCTTTGGTACATGTTTACCCTGAAATACGTAGTTCATGCAAAGATTGGAGAATTTATTGGCCTTGATCTATGCGCATAGAGCTCTTCGCATGTCAGTTGAGTATTGAGTGTTCACATCCGAGTGCTTGGTGATTGGTGATGGTAACAACAAAATGGTTTCCGAGGCATTAATTGCCACGAGTCTTTTTTTCAAATTCTTTCACACGGGTTGGTTATTCCTCGAACGAGGCGCATGGAGATTCATTTCTTCAACATGGGGAAAATGGGGGAAACAGTGGGTGCGGTGGGTCCCAAACCCATTCCAACCGATTCAGGATCCAAAATTTAGTGGAAAATGATACCCCACTCGCCTAGGTACCAGAAATTTTGAAAACATTCAAAATGGGTAGATAAATACCCATTGTGACCCATAACCTCATCCAGAGGGCGCCAATCGTTCTGGGACCCACTTCATTGAATTCAGCGTCCAAGATTTAGTGGAAATTGATACCCCACTTGCCTAGATCGCCCAAAATCTCGAAAATCCATTTTTCAAAAAACATATTTTGACCCCTACCCCACCCAAATTTGGTCCAATCGGGTTGAAAAGTTACGAGGACCAATTAGAGCCAAAAACGGGTCCCTGACCAAAATTTCAGATTTTTAGAAAATTTTCTACGACCCAAAACAGCACGAACGGACATTTGACTTTTTTGATCTAGACACCCAGAAAAGGTTCATTCCAGAAACTTAGCATTTTACAAACCAATTTCAACATTTTCTAAACCAAATTCAACATTTTACAAACCGAATTCAACATTTTTCAAACCAAGTTCAACATTTTACAAACAAAGTTCAACGTTTTCCAGAACAAAATAAACATGTTTCCCTCGCGGACTTGATCTTCTATTCCTCCTCATTTCAACATCTGCAACAATGTCATCTTCGTCAGTACTACTCATTCATTTTTTTGCCGATTTGCCCCTCTCCTGACATAATCACTGGAAGAGTCATATGAGTCACTCTTATCACCACTTTGCCGTACACAACTCAGAACTCTGATGTACCTGGATGGATGATCAGTCCTATCCAGGCGGAGCATCTCTTCTTTAAGGCGTTTTCACTCCAGATTGTGGAGTGAAACCCCAATTCATCTTCTTTTCAATGCTGGTTGATTTAATAAAATGTTAAATTTGGTTTGTAAAATGTTGAACTTGGTTTGGAAAATGTTGAATTAGATTTGGAAATGGTGTATGTATACATTATTTATATATATTACTTGACATTATAATATACAAGGGTCAACTACAGTAGAAACTAGGGATTTCTCTGATGAGTGCTGCTGTCAAGCGGAGAAGGTTGTGACCTCCATGTCTCGACGAGCATCATTGTTCGGCCATATTGACATAGGCGCTTGACTATGAAAGTGCAAGTCTTATCATCTCAAGAGCAGTAATTTTACTGAACCTGCCGTCTGGCAGCCCAAGTAACCTGGCAAGGTAGTCTGTATTCAGCCGTAAAGCAGTAAAAAAAGACTGGCTCCTGCTTCATCTTATTATAAACTATGTAATTGGGGGAGTTAATTGGTAAACGTAGGAGCTTGTTCAAGCAAAAACGTTTCACTTTTTCCACCTCCTCATACATCAAGTACCCCCAGAATATGGCACCATAACAGATTGTAGCCATCATCACAGTGTTGAATACCTTGAACTTCACTTCTGTAGGTACATCACTAGCTGAGAAGAGTCTGGACCAAACCGAATTGATACCCATGTGAGCAGTTCTGGTTTTTTTGGGCAAGATGCTTTTTCAATTGCAGGTTGTACGTCAGTGTCACATCCTGGTACTTATATGCACTAACCTCACTGATCCACTGATCAGCCAGCCTCCATTTTTCCCCATGGCGGGTAGGTTCTTCACTAGACACTTCACTGATGTTGACAGCACCAATGCTAGAGCAAGATTAACTATCCCTAACAATCCCCAACAGACAGGCCATTATGTGGCTGGCTCATGTATTCATAAAAATCCTGTTCAACCCTTGTGAAATTATCTCAAAGTTAACTATAACTAGTTGTTACAAAAATGTTCATTAGGTAAGCCATTTAATAGCTGAATGTCAATATGTTATCTCATTCATCAATAAATACTTTTTTTCAAACTTATTAATTGTAAACTCCATAGCTTTGAGTTGGATTAGTTTTCCTCTTCATAAATTGTTTGACATCTTGGTGACAATGACGGTTCTGAAAGCTTGGTCAAAGGAAGTGGCCAAAGCTAACCCACATTTTTCCTGGCACCAGGCAAATGAATGGACAGGCTGTGTGGTTAACATAGAGTTCTGCAAGAGTTGCAATGTCCCCATGTTGCCAAGGTGGTCTCCATTTCCTCCTTTGAAACTCCGACTTGCTGGGTATTCGCTAGGGGAAAAAAATCAATTTTAAATTACGCTGCATGAAAAACAAAAATTGGTTGTAACCTAAAGTAAGGAAGAGGGAAAGATGTAACAGGAGTGAGGCATGGGCTGGCAACCTCTGGGCCAGGAGAGGAAAAATGAAGCATGAACCCCTATATGCAGGTGGCACTGCTGGAGCCAACGAAGCAACCAATGGCGGCGCGGGCAGCATGGATGACAACGACGACAACAATATCAAAGTCATCTTGGACGCCAATGAGGACGACTGAAGACGACAATGTCAACAGCTACTCAACCTAGGACGCAAGCGAGATCATGCATGTGAGGCACACTCCCAATGGTGACGACAAAGATGCTGAGTGCTTAGGTCACTCTCCCAATCATAATCATCAGGTTAGGTCTAATTGGACGTTAAGCAGAGACAGATTGAGAATCTCCATGGAAGGAGAGTTAGAGGAATCATTCTGGAAGCTGGACACCACAAAAAGCTAAAACAAAGGAATGCAAGTGAATAAAAACTATCAATTGCGAAAAAGAGCAGTTGTGAGTGAAAATCAATGACATGCTGGATGTAGGACAAATTTTAGAGCAACTACTGCCGCAGACAGAGAGCATACCATTGAAAATTGCAGGAGGACATGCCCAGGGAGTACACCCTTTTTGATTTTTTCTTCAACCGCATAGCGACCCTTACAATCAATAAGCCTTTTTTAAAGACTGTATGTACTTTCGACCCTACAGAGCCTGCTGCCAGTAGTGACCACTTTCGAATATACCAAAGTATAATTCATTGCAAACGAATCAACAACTAACCTCAATAGAGCCCTAAAATAACAAATATCCTGGAAAACACCGTGGCAAAATAGGTAAGTTGGTCCTGTATCAAAATGATACCCCTTGGCAGCAAACTGTGGTGGGTGGGTGGAAGACTCGTCAATAGAGCTACCTCGCGTTATCGGTGGGATAATGGACCATTAGTAATAGCTGGTGCCACTTGCATGCTCAGGGTTGTCCTAGCAAATTGGGGCTACTTCTGTCATTTGGGACATTATGGTTGTTGTTCTTTGCCATGCAGAAAGAGCATGTTTTTGTTGTTGCATCAACCCTATCCTGATATGTTACGCCCTCCCAATAATATTAAATCCTAAAGGTATGTGTACCAGTTCAGAGATTTGTCTCAATACGCTAACGGATGAAAAGGAATAATTTGTGTGATATGTGACATCCTGGGGCTTATGGCTGATTGTTGTCTTTGATTGGATGTCCCAGCCCCAGCATATTTTTTTAGCCAGATGCCAACAATGGGGGTTCTTCCTGGTTGATGATGGAGAAGTGCCTGCGATTTTAATTGAGAACTCAATTGAACAAACAGGCTATGTGACCACCAGCATCTTCCTATTTTCTAATTTGTTCACTTCCTTCTGTGTAAGTCCAGGCAGGCGTTGTGTGAATGTATACCCTGTTTGCTGTGCTAGCTCCAACTTTGTCTAATAAAGACGATCACCAAACAAGCTTAACCCAGCTCATCCAGGATTGGCTACAGTTTGGCATACTATTTTCATTAGAATGGACAACAAACTACTAGCTCTTCAACCCAGTGTCAGTATTGTGAACCACAAAGCTATTACCATCTCTAAAACTGTATATATGTGGGTGCTGCCCTCGCCTAGTTTGACTCACTATTTCCACAGGTTGATGGTTCCATTTCCACCAGATGTCATAAAAATGTCTCTATTTTGTGGTAGGTGGCTAACGCGCCAGACTGTCGAATCATGAGCCTGAAAACACAATATTAAACTTAACTCTTCACTCAGTGTTAATTTTTGTTTAGATCATTCATTCTTGTTCGTAATCCAAATGCAGAGGAGATGCGCAACTTTTTCTTTCAGGTGTGCGAAGCCTTTTTTCGGATTTTGAGTCCTCAAATCAAATACAAAAAAATTTGATTCAAGAGTCGTTGCGACCATTTTGTTCATCTGTATTCCTCGTCGATCAAATTCTATACAGCATATCTGGAAAGTAAAATCTTCAGTGCGTCAACGTCGTTAAAATATGTTTTTCGTAGGGTTCTCAACACTTCAGATCACATAGACAATTACAGAACTCACTCCATTCTTCAAGTTTGACTCCCACCGGACTTCCATATTTCGTAAATCAAACATTTTCAAGTCTCCATTGTCGTAGCCGGCGCATATGATTCGGTCGCTGTTGTTGTATGCATTGCCTGAATCATAAGTGGCAGACAGGTGAAAACCCCGAAGAAAAATGTGAGTGGTATGGATCAATAACAAACCCTGTATTCGTCAGTTTGTTTTGACAACGTTTTTCCCGTGAAAGGATTAGCACCGTTTTGCGTAATTTTGATTTTAGGCGATTAACAGGGGACCTAATGAACGTGTGTGGAAGAAGAATTGATAAGTAGGTGAGGACAGTATTGTTGCGAGCGAGCACCTGCGCCTGTCAAATGGGCTGCCGGCGTCGCAAGGTCAACGACCTGTGGAGGGCTAAGGGAGTCATTTCGAGGAATTGTGCGTCCTATCGAATTGGCTGGAACCTTCCTGTTAAATCGAGACAACACGTCGAGTTCCCAGAACCAGGGAACGTTCTGGAAGGTACTCGACTGAGAGGCAGCAGGTATAAAACGGACCCAGGAACGCCGCGCAGTTCAGTTCAATTCAGAGTCCGGATATAGATGCTTTGGGTAATAAATCGTGCCGTGCCGCGTTATAAATAGTGTGACAACCGCGGCGCGTTACAACCATGTATTGTGATTTTGTCATTGTGTAAGTGCGCGAATGTGAACAGGGTATTCAAGTGAACGATTGTTAATAAATTAATTACAAAGAATATAAATCGTTACAGTATGTACTGTCAGAACATGAAGGTTTGGTTATGATGATAAAGCAGGAGGGGTTTAAACACATCAATGGGATATCAATTACCTACCCTATTCTTTAAAAAAAAAAAAAAAATCTTATGCAACTTCTCACCAAATGCAACAGACCAGCAATCTCGCTTCTCATGCTTGTCAGTTGGTTCCATCAAGGCTACTGGGTTTTCTTTTTGCCTCGGATCCCATAATTTCACCATTCCTGAAAATGATCAAAAACCTCTATAATTTAACATTTTGCATTAAAAAATTCATCATTTACGTGTCAATGAATGATACTGGTATTATGCCACTACTTTCCACAACCAGGCTTTTTCTAAATATATCTTACTTAGTAATGAATGGGCCGATAACTTGATAAGATGTTCCTAGAATCTAACAAACACTGACAATTATTCCACGATGGATTATTATTCTAGGTAGATTTAGCTTGTGTGGGACATGTTCAGAAATAAATTAAAAGGCGGTTGTAGCACTGTGAGGAGATGGCGGGAGAACCCCAAAATCAAGTATTGTTCTTGCACGACTGTACAATTAAGTCCCGAAGGCCAGATTCTTGCGGTGATACAAAACTGTGAATGCAACAGTGTTTGTTTCTCTGTTGAAGAATTTCCTTCGTCATATGAGGATGCTCCTGAAGATGATACAAAAATCTTCTAACCTAAAGAGAGATGTAAATATTCCGCCGTTTCCAACGAAATATGGCATGCGCCATCACCCACAACACCTCGAGCCTTAGCGCACGTGCACCGCCACATGGGTACGTGGTTACAACCTGGTCCCTCAGTCCAAAAAGGACTTGGCAGTCAGGCCCGGGGGCCGACGTTTCCGCCGAAAGCAGGGCCTTGACAAGAGGGTGGTCCGGGATGGAATACATCAACTCTTGGGGATCTTCAGTCCCCGAACTGTCCATTTTAGGAGTGAGCGCTTCTCCCAGCCATCCACGCCGATACGGGGTGTACCGGCACATGCGGACGGCTGCCGGGTTAAAAGTTACAGCTTTTCTGGCGCAAGTAGAACCACACTAGATCGCCAGCAGAGGCTGATACAATCAGAGCCGGGGCGGTTGAGCCAGAGCCGCGGTAGGTGCATTCCAACTTCTGGGTCCAATGCCATAGAGACATCTTCACCAACCATGGCCACCACCGCATATGTCCTTGCCACTCCCAGTAAAGGGTTGATTTTGGCGGAGCTGTTTACAGCTTTCAAGTGTAACGGGGCGGCAGATTCCAAGCGCCCCGCCAAGAAACTTCGACCCAGCTGGGCGTGTCCTCATTGGATTGGTTAGGCGATGGGCGGCGCAAGACACCCAGGGAAGAGTAGAAGGGGAAGGCGACTTGACGAGCGGACTGGGAGAAGGAACATGAACCAGTCGTGTCCGAACTCAAGGGAAGGAAAGTTGGGATCTCCGAAACGAGGTTGGCCCCCCCTGCTCGCCGACGAGGCGAGGCAGGGGCGGGGCGGAACAACCTGTTTCGGGGCGGAACAACCTGTTCCGGGGCGGAACAACCTGTTTCGGGGCGGAACGAAGTGAAGTGAACCGGGACATCGAAGCGAAGTGAACCGGGACATCGACGCGAAGTGAACCGGGACATCGACGCGAAGTGAACCGGAACATCGAAGCGGAACACCCGACGCGTAGCAAGTCAACCCCTTGTGACCCGGTGTTGTGAAAGTGACCTGAAGGAACGAGTGTATCGTGGTTCCTTCAGGGTGAGAACTCGGGAATTGGGAGATCAGCCAATTCCTATCCCGTAACAGTGGACCCCTATTACGAACTGAAAATCCCCCGTCGGACCCGAGTGTTGATCCGTTCGCGCCTGACCGACGGCCAATAGTCTGGGTTCTCCACGCACCGCCAGTCGTCGGACCTCCGTCGGAAAGAGCCTCGCCTCCTCCGGCCTGGACGGCGTTCCCCTGACCGTAGCCGAGCAGCGAAGAGAACATCACCCTGTTGTCTCCATCCGAAGGAGTTGATACACGTAAGTGGCGAAATACCTCTATCTCGTGAAGAGAACATCACCCTGTTGTCTCCATCCGAAGGAGTTGATGCACGTAAGTGGCGAAATAACTCAGTCTCGTACCCTCGCAACGCGAAAGTCAAATCTTTAAATCTGGCCCAAGCCCTGACGTGTAGTCACCAGAAAGCTGATCAGAGAATTGTACGTTGTAACCGTAGTATTTGGTATTTTGTCTGTCATAGGAAAGTAACAGGAATTAGGGGAGGACATTAGTAAATCACTTGTATTTTTCCGTTATTCCAAATCAAACACTCCTGAGCCTTCAGCTACCTCGTAAATTCATTGGCCTTCAGCCCTTCACTTCTACCTACCCATAATTAGATTAAGTAATAGTCAGTATCCTTCTCGGCCGAGACATTCTATATTTCATATTTCTGACAATTGCGTTATTATAAGCCAATACTGAACCCTTGTCTTTCACTCACGAAACCCCATTCCTCAGAGCTTAGTAAATTCAGGTGTACTTGGAGTCTATGACCGACCATCTCCGACATTCCGGACGGTAAGTGAAAGTCTTTAGTCTCCCACTAATTTATTCGCCTAGGTCTATTTCTGGATCCCTAGCCCGTTAGGTGAAACGGCGGGTTACATCTTTTGGTGGCAGCGGTGGGATATTTCAGAAATCTCGATTTCTGTCGTATCCACAACAAGTGATCTTGACCAGGCGAATATTGGTGAGAAAAAGCTCTGAAGGAATTGGGTCGCGTTTTATAATCTTGAAATTTAAATTGTGCTAGTTGTAGATTCCGAAATTTAAAAGTGTAAGAAACAAACAAATCGGCCCGAGTGTGAGGAAGCGAGTGAGGAGTCAATTAACTTCAAATCCGTGTCTAGGATTTTTCTTTCTTTCCACAAATCGAAATTTAAATACTGGCTCATTTATCTAGTAGCATCACTCTCGCTGTAGCCCCCTGTTCCGAGACTGTCCCGGGTCTGTTCCGGGACTGTTCCGAGGCTTGTTCCGAGGCCTCTGTTCCGGGACTGTTCCGAGGCTTGTTCCGAGGCCTCTGTTCCGGGTCTGTTCCGGGTCTGTTCCGGGACTGTTCCGAGACTTGTCCCGAGGCCCTCTGTTCCGGGACTGTTCCGACACTTGTCCCGAGGCCCCCTGTTCCGGGTCTGTTCCGGGTCTGTTCCGGGACTGTTCCGAGACTTGTCCCGAGGCCCTCTGTTCCGGGACTGTTCCGACACTTGTCCCGGGGCCCCCTGTTCCGGGTCTGTTCCGGGTCTGTTCCGGGACTGTTCCGAGACTTGTCCCGAGGCCCTCTGTTCCGGGACTGTTCCGACACTTGTCCCGAGGCCCTCTGTTCCGGGACCGTTCCGACGAGCCTTCAGCCCCAATTGACATCCCGATTCCAGACCCGTCATAGCTCTTACCAACTGGGAAGTCCTTTCTCGATTCGTGGGGAAATTATCGGTCCTTGGTGCGCAAGAAAGTGATCTATCGGTTCTATAATTGTTTTTTTTTTAATTATTTATTTATTTATTTATTTATTTATTTATTTATTCTTTATTTAACAAGTGAATTCGCAACCATGCACCAAAACAGCAGCCCATCAGACGAGGACGAAGCCATGATGAACCCCGATCTGGAAATAAAATGCACAACACAAGTACTTACCTTGTTTTACTAATGACCGTGCCTCATGAGTCGTGACAGGACTCCCTGGGTCTCCCCCCCCCCCTTTTTTTTTTTGTTTTCCTTTTCCTTCTTAATGGCAGCAAAATCTAGGGTGTGAAATGTGTGGGTTGGAGTGTGAGAGTAGACTAAAGAAAGGGCCGGTTTGTATGTTTCACAGCATAGTAGGGAAGTAGAAGTTAAGACCAGTGGAAGACACATCTCGCCCATTGCACCACCTTGGAACATCAGCGCCATCATGCTCTCGACAGCCGGAAAACGACCTGACGCAATGCCCATCGCACCAGTCACCCCCACCGGAAGGAAAATTGCCGAGGTAGACCTCGGCCTCCAAAGATCGGAGGAGTGTAACGGGGCGGCAGATTCCAAGCGCCCCGCCAAGAAACTTCGACCCAGCTGGGCGTGTCCTCATTGGATTGGTTAGGCGATGGGCGGCGCAAGACACCCAGGGAAGAGTAGAAGGGGAAGGCGACTTGACGAGCGGACTGGGAGAAGGAACATGAACCAGTCGTGTCCAAACTCAAGGGAAGGAAAGTTGGGATCTCCGAAACGAGGTTGGCCCCCCCTGCTCGCCGACGAGGCGAGGCAGGGGCGGGGCGGAACAACCTGTTTCGGGGCGGAACAACCTGTTCCGGGGCGGAACAACCTGTTTCGGGGCGGAACGAAGTGAAGTGAACCGGGACATCGAAGCGAAGTGAACCGGGACATCGACGCGAAGTGAACCGGGACATCGACGCGAAGTGAACCGGAACATCGAAGCGGAACACCCGACGCGTAGCAAGTCAACCCCTTGTGACCCGGTGTTGTGAAAGTGACCTGAAGGAACGAGTGTATCGTGGTTCCTTCAGGGTGAGAACTCGGGAATTGGGAGATCAGCCAATTCCTATCCCGTAACAGTGGACCCCTATTACGAACTGAAAATCCCCCGTCGGACCCGAGTGTTGATCCGTTCGCGCCCGACCGACGGCCAATAGTCTGGGTTCTCCACGCACCGCCAGTCGTCGGACCTCCGTCGGAAAGAGCCTCGCCTCCTCCGGCCTGGACGGCGTTCCCCTGACCGTAGCCGAGCAGCGAAGAGAACATCACCCTGTTGTCTCCATCCGAAGGAGTTGATACACGTAAGTGGCGAAATACCTCTATCTCGTGAAGAGAACATCACCCTGTTGTCTCCATCCGAAGGAGTTGATGCACGTAAGTGGCGAAATAACTCAGTCTCGTACCCTCGCAACGCGAAAGTCAAATCTTTAAATCTGGCCCAAGCCCTGACGTGTAGTCACCAGAAAGCTGATCAGAGAATTGTACGTTGTAACCGTAGTATTTGGTATTTTGTCTGTCATAGGAAAAGTAACAGGAATTAGGGGAGGACATTAGTAAATCACTTGTATTTTTCCGTTATTCCAAATCAAACACTCCTGAGCCTTCAGCTACCTCGTAAATTCATTGGCCTTCAGCCCTTCACTTCTACCTACCCATAATTAGATTAAGTAATAGTCAGTATCCTTCTCGGCCGAGACATTCCATATTTCATATTTCTGACAATTGCGTTATTATAAGCCAATACTGAACCCTTGTCTTTCACTCACGAAACCCCATTCCTCAGAGCTTAGTAAATTCAGGTGTACTTGGAGTCTATGACCGACCATCTCCGACATTCCGGACGGTAAGTGAAAGTCTTTAGTCTCCCACTAATTTATTCGCCTAGGTCTATTTCTGGATCCCTAGCCCGTTAGGTGAAACGGCGGGTTACACAAGGAGTCACTTCCGGGCCATACAGCCATTTTACGGGACGATACTCCCCGGCTTGCTCGTAAGCTCACCTTGTAACTAAGATCTCCCAACATTTAGGAAGAGAGTAAAAAATCTTCTAACAAAAAGTTTACCCTGAGAGCTCCCCTGTTATGTCACAATATGGCTCCACACCAGTTTGCTGAATCTCCTTGACTCAATACGTTTATCTACAGATTACAAATTGTTAATGAATTACAAACATCACGAGAAGATCATCCAAGAACATCTAACACTTGCACATCAATTTTAAGCCTCAGGTAAGGTAGTTCTAGATTATTCAGCAACTGTCACCTCGCTCACTCACCGTCTCTGCTGCCTGTTGCAATTTCTGGTGGACCACATCCAAGCGTCTGTCCCCCAAATCCATCTATCGCGTTGATGACTCCGTCGTGCCCATTTACCTCATATACAGGTTCCTTTAGGTGTTCCAAGTCCCTTGAAAAGAAGAAGGTAGGTAGGTATAATTTCCCACGTAAATGGTTGGCTTCCCTTGTTGGAAGTAGGAGTTAGTTTCAAAACTGCATGTTAGTCGAACAAAGTAAACCTTATTTGTTGAAGTTGTGGGAACCCATTTTAAAAAGCTGTAAGTTCTTACACAGGGTTATTCCTCAAACCAGGCGCATGGAGACTAATAAAAAAAAAAAAAAAAAAAAAAAAAAAATCAGTGTCCATAACCCTTCTGGTGGGCGTCAATCGTTCCGGGATCCGTCTCATTGGATTCAGCGTCCAAAACTTAGTTGAAAACGATACCTCACACGCCTAAGTCTTCGAATATGGGGGAAATGGTGGAAACAGTGGGTGTGAGCGGGTCCCGGACCCATTCCAATGTATTCAGGGTCAAAAATTTAGTGGAAAATGACGCTCCACACGCCTAGGTACCAGAAATCTCGAAAACACACAATCGAAATGGGTAGATCGATACCCATTTTGACCCATAACTTCATCCGGTGGGTGCCCATCGTTCTGGGATTCTTTTCATTGGAATCAGCGTCCAGGATTTAGTGCGCATTCGACAGAGCAATGCTTTTGCAGACGACCACCAAAGTGGCTGCTCTTCCAGGATGCCACCAAAGATTCAAAGGGGGTAACACCGCAACAAGGCTACCCCCATTTCTCTAGAAGGGAAGGGGGTGCCGTCAAGTCAATCAGCCATCGAGCATGGAAGAAAGGGTTTTCCTCTTCCCTGTTTCTTCCATGCCATCAAGATTCCTCCCAGCAACTTGCTTTTTCAGAAGAACCTACAAACTTTTCCAGCCAAAGGGAGGCCTGGTCATCTGTCTGCCAGACTTGGTTGTTGAGTTCATTTTCCCAACTAGCTTTGGCTATTTCCATTTGGATCTTTTGTCCTGCCACAACCCCTCCATTCGAGTTTCTTCGTCTGGCAAGCTACCTTAGGCCAGGTTAGGCGGCAAAGAGGTTAGAAATCCATAAAATAAGTAGGTAACCAAAATAGTGGAAAACGTTACACCACACGCCTAAATCGTCGAAAATATTGAACGTAAGGAAAACAGTCGGTGTTCTCACGTTGCTCCTTGTTAACTGAGGGAGGCTCCCCCACCCCTAAAAAAGGGTGATATCAATTCACGCCATTGCAAGGTTGACAGTTACATTAGGGAAAGGACATTTGGGAGAAAAAACGGAACTATTGTCCTATCTCGGTGGGGCATCAGGTTTACATTGGTGTCCTTAAAGGGGATGAAGACAAACTCTGCAAACTTTTACACAGGGGTTGGTCCTCGGACCAGCCGCATCCATAACCTCTTCCGGTGGGCACCAATCGTTCCGGGACTGGTCACATTGGATTCAACATGGGGATAATGGGGGAAACAGTGGGTGTGGCGGGTCCCGAATCCATTCCAATCGAATCAGGAAACAAAATTTAGTTGAAAATGATACCCCACACGCCTAGGTACCAGAAATCTCAATAGGTAGATAGATACCCATTTTGACCTATTACCTCTTCCAGTGGGCGCCAATCGTTCCGGGACCCGTCTCATTGGATTCTGTCCAAAATTTAGTCGAAAAGATCGCCAAAAATCTTGAAAAATCCTCTCCATTTTTCAAAATACTTATTCTGATCCCTATTCCCCCCAAATCTGGTCCGATCGGGCTGGAATGTTTTGAGGACCAACTAGAGCCAAAAGCGGGTTCCTGACCCGAATTTCAGATTTTTAGAAAATTTTCCACATCCGAAATTGACGTGGGCGGCGGCGGACGGACATTTGCCTATTTTGCCTATCTAGACACCCAGAACTTTTTTTTTTTTAATCCGAATTGGAGAGATTGACATTCTGCATGAAAACATGGTCATTCAAGGAATAACCAACTAAAATCTCGCAATGCCACTTCTACAGTGTATAGTATCTACTTTATTATTATGTTCTGTTGTAACATAGTATAAATAAAGTAATGAAATAATTTTAAACGGGGAAAATATCACTGGGACTGGGAGTTACATACCAAATTTGCAGTTGACCTCCAAAATTTCCCGTGGCTAGACGTCGATCTTTCAGAGACGATGCGCCAAACGTTCCACATTTGAATGCATGCTGATATCTCTCCTGAAATATTACAGGCACACAGACCCTGTTAATCTAGTGAACTGCTAAACAAGTCTATATGTTTCTATGCTCCTTTAATAAGACTTTTTAAACGTTTTGGTGGAATGTCTCTATAGTTTGATCGAATTCAAACCATTTATGGTTTTCATCGAAAACCCTAACTATGCTCTGAACGGCGAATGACCTTTCAAAAGCTGAAGTCAATGGGGGGATCAGAAGCGTCTGAAATTTTGGTCAGGGACCCGTTTCCAGCTCTAGTTGGTCCACAAAACTTTTCAGCCCTACGGGCTTACAACCCAAATTTTCGGACCAAATTGGGGAGGGAGTAGGGGTCAAAATGTGTTTCTCGAAAAATGAATTTTCGACATTTTCGGCGATCAAGGTGTGTGGGGTATCATTTTTGACTAAATTTTGGACGCGTCCCATGTGAATGTGGGTTTTTGAAATTTCTGGTAGGCGAGATTTCTATTATGCCAGCCGAGCGATGCCAGATTTGAATGCGCAGCAAACTAAGCTAATACAAAACGTGCAAATTTCGTGCGAAGGGTGGTACTTCATTGTGTGTGTAACATTAAATGTTGGACGATGAAACGATTTTTTAATCTTAGACGCAATGAAACGTATACCATCAAATTTTCGGGGTCAATAGGAGAGATTCAACCCAACATAACGGAGTTCGGATCGAGCCGTCAACCGAGACGGGTGTGTTTCGGGGTGTCAGTTTTTCCGGGCTTTTCCGATGCAGTGTCAGTGAAAAGTGGACAGGACGTGTACCAACAGTGGATCTAGGAAAAAGAGATGTGGAAAGAAAACCCAGAATGCGGATCATGATTCTCACGGCGCCCTATACAAAGGGGGGACGCGAGGAGAAAGCATGGACAGAGGAAATCTGCGAGAAAGAGCTCTTCTCTTCAGCTGGCCATGGAGGATGACTGGGCGTCTAATCGCGCCACTGGACCAGCGTCAATAAGAAGAGCAGATGCGGTCACAATAATCGGTTTTGGATCCAATGTTCTAGTAAGCGGCAAACTCCATTCCGCCGTAGGCGCCATGTGCTTGACCCATGCCAACTTGGAGAGGGCATCAAGCAATGCAGACCAGCGGGAAAGACTGGACTGATAATCCGCGAGAGGGATGCCACAGGTTTTTGCACACATGGTTTTGAAGTACGCGTGGAAACACGGTCGCAGTTCCTCTCGGGTCACGGGATGTTCTATCAGTATCTCCATAGGATGCGTATCGTGGAATCTCCAGGATGCCTACATTGCTACCTTCACGCGTCAGGCGCGTGCGACGCACAGAGTGGAACGGAGCTCACGCGCTGAGCGCTTGACCCGCAGCGGGTTTAACTGAGCCCACATGTCCATGATTTCCTGAGTCGAGGAAAAAAGGTGAGGCCAACGACCTGATGCGTTCGGAGGCTGATCAGTCCACGGATCAATCAGTGATGCAACGCACAAGCGAGCGACCATACATTCGTCTGCTGCTGTGGAGGAGACGCAGTTGAAACGCAACCCTCAGTAAAAACGCTCCAAATCACTTCACAGGGGTAGGTTATTCCTCGCATCAAGAGCTTGTAGACTCATTCCAATTGATTCAGCGGATAAAAATTAGTGGGAAACGATACCCCACACGCCTCAATCCCCGAAAATATATCGAACATGAGGAAAATGGGGAAAACAGTGGGTGTGGCGTGTCATGGACACATTCCAATAGATTCAGGGTCCAAAATTTAGTGAAAATGATACCCCACACGCCTAGGTACCAGAAATCCCGAAAGCACATATTCAAAATGGGTAATAAATACCCACTTTGACCCATAACTTCTTCCAGTGGGTGCCAATCGTTCTGGGACCCATTTTCTTGGATTCAGCGTCCAAAATTTAGTGGAAAATGATACCCCACTCGCCTAGATCGCCCAAAATCACGAAAACCCATTTTTCAAAAAACACATTTTGACCCCTAACCCGCCCAAATTTGGTCCAACTGGGCTGAAAAGTTTCGAGGACTGTCCTAAGCCGGGAACAGACCCCTGACCCAAATTTCAAAAAATTCATTTTAGAAAATTTGCTACTACCAAAAACGGCGGACGGCATTTTGACCCCTACTTCTCCCTCCGCCAAATTTGGTCTGATCAGACCGAAAAGTTTTGATGACCAACTAGAGCTGGATACGGGTCCCTGAACCAAGTTGTCTACTACCAAAATCGGCATATGGCGGACATTTGCTTATTTTGATCTAAACACCTTGAAACGCCCAGAAAAATTTTTTGGGTCAAATTGGAGAGATTGCCTTTTTGCATGAAAACATTGGTTGATTATTCAAGGAATAACCAATCAAAACCGTGTATTATTGTTCTTGAGAAAGTTGATCCCGAAGTGATTGGCAAACACATGAACTTCTAACATACCAACGCAAATTTATTTCCATACCTGCTTTAGAAGGACCGTATCGTTGGAGGTCAGCTCGTACAATTCCATAATACCTTCAGCCTTCGCCGTGCTGCCTAAAATGACAAATTTGGCCGCGCAAGGCACCCACAGCCCATCGTAAAGGCTGTATTGAGTACTATTTTCCGTGTGTACGATGATCTGGGGCTTGTCCATTATTCTCTTCAGTAGAATGTACTCGAGAATAAATAATACGCCACACGTAAACCTTTCCTGGAACTATCGCCCAATTGAAATGGAGAAGCCACTGCCCTACCCTTCGAACTCAGACTAGAGTCGGGAACCATGGCAACTACTCAATATTGTCTTTCTTCTTCAGAGATCCAAGGCAACGTGAGATTCAGGGTTCTGGAGCAAATTAGGAACTAGGTAGCTGGGAAACCACCATTTTCTGATCAGGAACAAACAATGCGCCGAATGAGCGCTCTGTGAGGGAAGAAAGTTCTGGTGACAGCAAACACATGTTTATTCAGGGAATGAGGCAGGTTATTACTGGTTACAATGAAAGAAGGTAAGTGCTGATTCATGAGAATAATGAAGAGTTCCTAATAGATAAGGGCAAACATGTTGACTGCAAATCAAGGAGGCAGAAGCAAAAAAATGTCACATGTGAAATTAACTCTGAAAAGATTGCTCCTAAGTTCTCATTTCTCCCACTATATTTATCCATCCTGCTAACCGTACTTCCAACGTTATTTCCGCTTCTATCTACCCATACCTCTGCATCAACAGTTCCCTGTAAGTGTTCTTGAAGGCGCGAGTGGAGATCTCCAACTTGAATAAGTCGTGCTCGTTGTAGATCCTCGTTCCCTGAACAAACGACCTCTCGTACATCGTTGTTCGGTGGTGTGGCATTTGCAGTAACCTGCTTGCATTTCTGGTGTCCCTGGTATGGACCGCAGACATCCAAATGAAGTTATCGTACAGATAGCTTCCTGAACTTCAGTAGCTTGAATATGAGTGCCGCGACTGCCAGCTCCTTCCTTTCTTTCATCTTCAACCAACCCAACTTCTTCTACCCAGGCGTGACATGTAAAGGAGGAAGACTCCAACGGAGGAGAAATCAGCTACCCAGAGGATCCCGGTAGTGAGGACTTCATCGGTTTCTTCGGACCGTACCAGCGATGATCAAGGGAACTCAAACTTTTTGTCCGGGAACGTCACCAGGACTGCAGGCATCCCAGTGCCAGGCACGTTTTAGTTGGCACAACTAGTGTTCCAATCAAGTTAGTTATAAGTTGAATTAAAACCAACTAGCGTGGCTGTAATTTTAAGGCTTACTACATAATTTAGAGGAGGGCTGAATAACATCGAATTTCTGTTGCCAGAGATTTTATTTTTTTTAATGAATAAATTATTTCATTTTAATAATAAATTACTTTAGTTTCAATTTGTAATAACTAGGGTTACTACTCTCAATAATATTGTTCATATTGAAGTTCTCGACAAAATAAATTAATGAGGATACTTGGTGAAATACATGCAGTCTTCTTTTGGATCCCATTCGGGATTCTCAGATCATGTTTACAGAATACAAAACGGCAAGAAACTTCTGCCTTCAAGTTAATTTTTTACGCAATACAGTCGCCGAAAAGCGAAAATCAAGCCTCCAGGAAAACCCATTCTTGGACACAATCCCACCAACGTGCTTAGTACATAAATACAAACCACAACTCCATCACAAGGATGGGCAGCTACAGTAGGGTCAGAAAGAGAGCAGTGAACATTAGCAAAATTATAGTGAACTAACAATAAAATCACCTCACACCTGCATAACACCAAGCAGTAAGTTACGATAAACGCGCTATCTGAATAAACCGCTTCGAATTCGTCCGTTAAGTTTGAAAATACCGCATATGAGGTATCATCTGTATCTTTTCACAACAATTATTACAATATTCATTCGTAATGACTCACTGAGTTGGGTAATCAATTAGGGTAGAAAACAGGGCCAGAAATCATCAGAAGCGTGAATTTCACTAGAAAAAACTCTTGGGCAGCAAGAAAGTAACGATTTAACAAATAATGAAGTAGAGTGAATCAACAAATAAAAATGCTTACCGAATAAAGCAGCAGTTATTTGCTATTTTCTAGCAACAAAAAACTAGTCTTTTTAAATAAAGACTATTTTTTAAATATTTGAGTGAAACGATGATGTTAGGGGTTACGAGTAATATTATTTAGTGACCGAACAAGCAAGTTAGAAATTTATACGACGATGACGTCATTGTTGTTTTCTCCTTGTCGCTGTTTCATCGCTTTTCGCCTCTCCTCGATCATTTTCCTTCGGGCTTCGTCTCGAGCTTGGCTCGCATTTTTTGCTTTGGGATCGACTTTCTTCGGAGTAATTTTTTTAGTCGGGCAGACCCTAGTGCTTGACCTTTTGAGGTCCTCAGTCGTTTCATCCTGTAGAAAAAGAGAAGACGATTTAGTGTTAGAAAGTCGCAAGTTAACGAGATTCTTGAACTTATGCGCCCCCAAAATTGAATGTCACTGGGAATTGTACCCCATACAAGACAGATGAAAAATTTAGATTCAATTAAGTAGAGCCGTTTGGAATAGAAAAACGCAAATTCTTACACACAGATTGGTTATTTCTCGGACCAGGCGCATGGAGATTAATTTCTTCAACATGGGAAAAATGGGGAAAACAGTGGGTGTGGCGGGTCCCGGACCCATTCCAAACGATTCAGGGTCCAAAATTTAGTGGAAAATGATACCCCACACGCCTAGGTACCAGAAATCCCGAAAACACATATTCAAAATGGGTAATAAATACACAATTTGGCCCATAACATCTACCGCTGGGTGCCAATCGTTCTGGGACCCATTTCATAGGATTCAACGTCCAAAATTTAGTAGAAAATAATACCCCACACGCCTAGATCGCCCAAAATTCTCGAAAAATCCATTTTCGAAAATTCTCATTTTGACCCCTACCCTGCCCAAATTTTGTCCGATCTGGCTGAAAAGTTTACCCATTTTGACCCATAACCTCTTCCGCTGGGTGCCAATCGTTCTGGGACCCATTTCATAGGATTCAACGTCCAAAATTTAGTAGAAAATAATACCCCACACGCCTAGATCGCCCAAAATTCTCGAAAATACATTTTTCGAAATACACATTTTGAACCCCATTCCACCCAAATTTGGTCCGATCGGTCAGAAAAGTTTCGAGAACCAACTAGAACCAGAAACGGGTTCCTGACCTTAATTTCAGATTTTTAGAAAAATGTCTACTACCTAAGTCGGCGAGGACGGCGGACGGATATTTGCTAATTTTTCTAGACACCTTGAAACGTCCAGAAATTTTTTTGGGTCGAATCGGAGAGATTGACTTTTTGCATGAAAACATGGGTTGATTATTCAAGGAATAACCAACCAAAAAGTCAAATGTCCGTCCGCCATACGCCGTCCGCGCCGGTTTTGGTAGTAGAAAAATGTCTAAAAATCAGTAATTTGGGTCAGGGGTCTGTTCTCGGCTCTAGTTGGTCCTCGAAACATTTCAGCACGATCGGACCAAATTTGGGCAGGGTAATGGTCAAAATGGGAATTTTGAAAAATGGATTTTCGAGATTTTTGGCGACTTAGTCGTGTGGGGGATCATTTTCTACTAAATTTTGGACGTTGAATCCAATGAAATGGGCCCCGGAACGATTGGGGCCCTCTGGATGAAATTATTGATCATAATGGGTACCTATTTACCCATTTCCAATGTGTACCTTCTAGATTCCTGATACCTAGGCGTGTGGGGTATCATTTTCCACTAAATTTTGGACCCTGAATCGACTGGAATAGTCCGGGACCCACCAGTGAACAAAGGCAGCGTTTACGTGATAGACCGGAACCGACACTAACCGATTTTCGATTTTACCTAATTTGCCTTGATGTGACTGAAGATCATCTTAGGGAAATTCTATATACTAATCTTAAATAGGAACTCAATTACAATGACAACGTAATAAATTCCCGATGTAGCACTGACAGAAGAAATTTTATTTCATGCAGGATTTCGGAATTGAAGAAGACAATATTGAAGTGATGAAGGATATCTTGCTCCGAGTCCAACTCACCAGTTATGTGAAGCAACCTATGATAGTAAGGAGAAGTACATTAGCGAAAAGTAAACGTCTGGCTTGGAAAAGTAACTCCTAGAACAAGTTTTACAGGAGGATTATCCTCCTCCATCCATCACCGTGCGAAATAGCACTTTAACCACAGAACATAGCTGCTAACAAGACGCTGCTAATTCTTTCACAGGGGTTGGATTTATAGAATAGACTATAGAATTCATATAATTCGGACCAGAAGCATGGAGAATGTTGGGGAAAACAGTTCGTGTGGAGCACCTCAACTCATTCAAATCGATTCAGCGTCGTGTGTAGTGGAAAATGGTACCCCGCACGCCTATGTACCCGAATATTTCCAAAAACTCACTTTCGAAAGAGACAACTAGGAATCCATTTTGACCCATATCCACCCCCAGTGGGCACCAATCGGTCTGCGACATGTCTCATTGGATTCGGTGTCCCTAATTTAATGGAAAATGATGCCCCACACGCCTAGGTACCAGAAATCTAGAAAACGCATATACAAAATGGGTAGATAGATACCCATTTTGACCCATAACTTCTTCCACTGATGCCACTCGTTCTGGGACCCATTTCAATGGATTCAACGTCCAAAATTTAGTGAGAAAATGATACCCCACTCGCCTAGATCGCCAAAATTCTCGAAAAATCCATTTTCGAAATTCACATTTTGACCCCTACCCCGCCCAAATTTGGTCCGATCGGGCTGAAAAGTTTTGAGGACCAACTAGAGCCGGGAAATGACCCTTGACCCAAATTTCAGATTTTTGGAAAATTTTCTACTACCAAAAACGGCGCCGATCGGACCGGGTTCCGATTCAATGGATTCAACGTCCAAAATGTAGAGATCGCCCAGATCGCCGAAAATCCGTTCCTCAAAAACATCCATACTCTCCCCAAATTTCAGGTAAAATCAGACAAATCGACACTGGACACGTCTCATTGGATTCGGTGTCCAAAATTTAGTGGAAAATGACTACCCCTACACGCCTAGATCATCAAGAATCTCGAAACTATGTTTTTTTCTTACACATTTTCTCCCTCCTTCCCCGTCAAATTTGGTCCGATTAGGCTGAAAAGTTTTGAGGACAAACCGGTTCCCCCCTGATTTTGGGCTTCAAGTTAGGGAATCAGTTGCGTGCCTGAGTTAATATCGCGTTAATAACTGCTCACTCATGCAGATGAGGTAGTTTTGTATATTGTCATGGAACATACTTCTAGTTTCCAGGCGTTCTTTTTGAGTCGTTTGATTTTGCTGCACTGAGAAACAACGTCATCAACCTGAATCATCACCATGTCCCAAAACCCAGCCAAGTCTTCATTGGTTGTAGGGAAATCGTCGGTGCTTGATTGTTCCTGAAATTTGATTGAATTGAATTGATCATTGTGAGGTACTTGGAGGCGGATCTTAAGGAATCAGCAGTCTTACACTTACGATATTTTTCTCGCAGAGGCCTTTGAATTGGTTCAATTTTTGAGCAACGAGAAGTCGAGCTTTCCCAGCGGCGGCCCGCAGGATACCTTGAGCCTCTTCATTGTCGCACCCGTGAAGCTCGTTCTCTGCCATTTCGGCAAGTGCCTCAAGGGTATTCACTTGGCTAGCGTGGAGCTAAACAAAAATGTAGGAAAGCTGAGTTAGGGGGGCTCTGGCTTATTTACAGGACACGGGGACTTCAGGAGGCATCTCTGCAGGATTGGGGTGCGCAATGGTACCCCTGACTGCAGATTCTGTGGCGAAGACGAGGAGACAGCGCCTCACATCTTCAATTGTCCTGCCCTGGAACACAGGCGTTGCAGAACCTTCGGACTTCGGACACGGAAAGGGACATCCTCAACCAGGAGAGAACCTGGTCGCATAGCTCTGCTTGAATCTAGTACTGGGAACACGGAGCTTCGGCCAATGATGAGCTCCACCAGGGGTTAGCACAATGGTGCCACTAGGTACCTAAGTGCCGGAGAAGGGACAACAGCAGTGCTTAACCCCCTGGTTGGTTGTAATTAATCTAAATCTAAAATCTCTAGTTCGTCAGTTGCTTCTCCCATCGAGGGTTACATAACGCCCTCTACAGCTAAATTGTGGTAACTCCATGTTCCACAATGACGTCATACCGACATCGACTCAACGAATTATTTAAACGCTGGTGCGACATTTATATAAGCATTTATAGTAACTCAAGAGTGTCAAAGAAGATGAATTATTTTGAAAAAAATGTCTCATGACATACCTTATTGTACAATCTACGCAAGCGCAGTATTCAAAAATTATATCGGTCCTTATTATTCCAGTGGATATTGGGGCCGATCTAATAAAAAATAACGGGCTCGACAAATATTGTTTGTTTTCAACATTTAAGCATTTTATTTTTAAATGCTGGACGACATAGAAGCATAGAACATTTGTTTTCACTTTGGAAATGATGAACAACACTTTCTGTTTCCTCGTGAATTTGCCATTTTTTGCTCTGCATTTCAGAGCCTCCAATTCTCTCCATTCAGAATCAGGGGTTTTTTTCTTGTCTAATTTTCTACATTATTTTGCCACAGTACCGTCCACAATTGAGATCCAATTGCAATCAATCATTAGGAATTAGTCCTGATGCTTCCCAACGGTTCTATCGGACCAAAATACCGATTTTTCGACAAAGTGGACTGATATGAACTCAGGCTCTTAAATTATAATATTCAACAAGCTGATAAACGTTCTCAAGGTGGTGATATCCTTGAGGCTGTCTAGCGGCAAATCAAGCATTCAAGACTTCCTGCTTCTTCCAATAGGGGTAAGCCTGGTGATAGTCGAATCATCTTTCATGCTTTTACATCTCCAATGACCAGCGGCTATCCTCGTCAAATCTTTCTTGAAGGAAAGGCTGCAGGATCAGCCATTTGCTGGGTGAGACAGCCTCAAAGAAATCACCACCGCCGTTGCCTTGAGTAAGTTGATGCGAAGAGATCTTTTAGGTAGGTAAATAATGTGATTATAAGCCTCAGTACATTTGAGTTCATATTATCTATTATGATAGAACCGATGGAAAGCGTGTAAAACTGATTCCTAGTCATTTACGTGCAATCGGATCTTCATTGTGGAAGGTGTTGCTGTGGCAAGGAAATAAAAACATTATATGCTAACTCAAAGATAACCTTCTCTATAAGAACGATATCCACCTAGAATAGAATAATAGTCAATTATGGAATTGCAGCGTTTTTTGGGAACTGCGCTCGCGTAGATCGTACTATTAGGCTTAATAAGGTCTGTTAACAAACAAATTTTTCAAAATAATTCTTCTCCCTTGTCACTCCGAAGTCCTACAAATGTTCCTTATTCATATCGGCCAGATAAAGAGTGAACGCGAAAACGAATTAAATTGCTTCAAGTGAAATACCAAACACACTGAAACTTACTTTTAAGAAGTAGTGCCCATTTTTGGTTTCCTCCTCATGGATTTCTGACGGTTTTTGAATGGAGGCATCAACATTGTCTGTCATGCGGATATTAGCAATCTCTTTCAGTTCTTCCGGTGAGCTGAAAAACCAATCAATTCTCAAAATTGATTTACGAGGAATCTTATTTTTCTAGGGTGCATTATGATACAAAGGCAACATACTTGTCCATCATATGGTAGCGAACAGTAAGGAAGTCAACAGAACAACTATTGAAGTCGACTTGGTTTGAAGATGGAATAATACCTCACATCGAATTATCATAGAAGATGAACGTTGTAACGAGGGGCTCGATGGAGCAGAAAGCTATTACAGCGGAAGACGTAGGGCAAAATCAGTGAAGCGATCAGGGAGATTTCTAATTCGAAATCATCTTGATAAGACGCTGATTGAAATGAATTCTGGAATGCCTTAATTCTACGTCCGTTCAAATTATGTGGAGATAGCAGGTACGAAACACCAAGGAGGGTCCCTACATTTTTGAGGAGTTTTCATGCCAAATTGTAGTGTCCAATCATTGAAACGAAAATATCTTTGAAAGAGCAGCAAATTTTACAGTTTGGCACACGCCTCTATATTTTAGCTGGTCTAAGCCTAGAAGGCAACGTCAATGACCCATGAAGCCTGGAAATACCAGGTGAACTGAAGAAGCATGAAAAAATGAGACCTTATCAAGTGACGTAGTAGAAATATGCATCGTTCATTGGTTCCTATGC